>NQII01004747.1:48450-124599 GCA_002778355.1 Clitarchus hookeri | reverse complement strand
ATATATTTCAAATTCGTGTTGTTTCAAGCCAGTAATAGAACAACAGTCAACTTTACAAAGACTCTACCTCTTGAGAAAAAAATGTGGCTCAGACCACGCGCTGAAATGTTGTGTGCACCATCTGTGGAATTCTTTTCTAAGCATTACAAGCCAGATGAGAATATCATTCGTTTGCTTTATATAATACATTTACGAACAGATACTAATAGTTTTATTTTTCGCGAGCTCTCCAATTAAAAATTTCATTGTGTATAAATCACATGTGCGATTTTGAGTACTTGTAATTTATATTCGGCAGGTAATTGTTTGTCTACGTAAATGATATGCCATATTGTTCTTGTACCATATTTCCTTGTTTCCGAACAAAGTGGCACACAACACTTATCAAAAATTTGTTAAGCAACATTATTCTAAGTCACATATTTCCAACTCGAATATATTAGCTATAACGTTCAAAGTGTGATAATAGCTACAACTATCGTCTCAGAAATGTTAACCCAAATTCANTCGAATATATTAGCTATAACGTTCAAAGTGTGATAATAGCTACAACTATCGTCTCAGAAATGTTAACCCAAATTCACTGCCTCTGACAAATTAAAAAGAGTTAGCAAATATTTTATTTTTGCAAGGTTTTATATTTTATGAAAATATTGGATGATTAAAAAAAATCTGTCAGTCAGATTTTTAGAATTGATTGTTTTAGCATTACTTTTTTTAGTAGTTAAATTTTAAATTAATTATTTATATTTTTGCCTTTTAACATAACAATTTCCTGATTAATGATTTATGTACACATTACTATTACAAATATATAATCGCAGCTACGTATTTCTGAGTAGCAAGTTTGCCTAAAACGTCCCACGAACAGTACATTGGCAAGGGGATCGGCTGACAGCATGAAAATAAAAAACATTGTTGCCATGTGGCCGATCGGCTGATGGCGGAAGGATATGTAGTCAGATGTAAACAGTGGTGCTACTTTCACAGATTTGTCAGAATNTGGCCGATCGGCTGATGGCGGAAGGATATGTAGTCAGATGTAAACAGTGGTGCTACTTTCACAGATTTGTCAGAATCTGGCCAACTTACATGGTACAGAGTATAGTGTGCGGAAGTACAGTGTATCATGTGAATTTGACATTGCGAATGCTTGTGATTTAAGAGTGCTATTACGCATGTTTATAACGTTAAAAAAGGTAAAATGTACTATTTAGATTAATAACACTTCAAATATAAGTGTTTCTTTGCAGTTACTTCCATGTGAAGTGTTAAATCTAATTGTTGTGTGGAAATAAGAGTGTTTGTGGAGTTATAGAATAGAGGTTACACGAGTTATCAGGACTACATCACCAAGGCGCTATATTTGCTGCTTACATGGGTAACATCATTTATAGTCTAGTTAGCATGGAAAGTGAGTAGCGAATAGTAGTGTGTAGTATTGTATGTTAGTGTGGGAATTGAAGGGCTTAACATACTGCTGCTGCCTAGCTGTGTAAATGCAGAAGAGTTAACCAAATTGTACCTAACTTCACGATAGGTTAAAGTTTTTATTGTTATTCTGTATAAATTATATACGATCGTAGTCAAACACTGAAAATTACTGTTCAAGCATAGCCAAACATTACGCACTCAGCTAAAGTCCCAGAGTCGTCAGGGGAGTAAATTTCCAAAAGAATTATTCAAGGCACACGTGCAGTTCTTTGTATGTATTGAGCGCAAGATGCTCATGCGTTCGCGAACCTTGGGATTTGCCATAGAAACAACAACAAAAGCGTGTGTGTGTTAAGACACGCAATGGCGCGTTGGCACACGCATGCGTTGTGATTCAACAGTGAAGTTTCATGAAGTTATCTTAAGTGTTCCTACATTTGGTGCAACAAAAATTTTTTTTACATAAATTATACTTTTCATTTGNTTCATGAAGTTATCTTAAGTGTTCCTACATTTGGTGCAACAAAAAATTTTTTTACATAAATTATACTTTTCATTTGGGTTTTTACCCCACAATTTCCCTGAACTTATTAGCCCTCCCCACTATCGCGTTTGGAGTATGTACTGCGAATATTGTGACGCTCGTAGTAAATTCGTGTTCTGTGTGATTAGTAGTGTTGATTTATACTATTTTTCAATGATCTTTTTTGGGAAAGCTGCAATTCTTAACAATTACCTATGTAAGTTTACATGGCCGTCTGTAGCACTATTTGTANGATCTTTTTTGGGAAAGCTGCAATTCTTAACAATTACCTATGTAAGTTTACATGGCCGTCTGTAGCACTATTTGTATGCAGTATTTGGTGAAATCTGTTGATTGGTCTCTGAGAGGAAATAATTAGAAAAGTTGTGTGCTAATTGTTCAAAATTTTTGCTTGTTTGAAAGAGAGACAGAAATGAATGTTTGTGTGTTTACTATGATGAAATTATTGGAGACTGTACATTTATTAATTTATTTTGTGTTCCGTAGATCCTATGTGAGCTAGTGATGATCGCGGATAAGTAACAAGTCGTAGGTACATTTTACAGACACAACACATATACAAAACAGATGACAGAACAAAAATGAGATGACATGAGGAAATAGAACAAGTCAAAATGGCACATCTTACAGACAACACGAATACAGTGCAGAGGACAGAACAAATATGAGATAGACTACATGTAGCAAGATAAACTTAATATAATCAAATTCAAGACAAATGATTACCAATATATCCATAAATTACATTTTTACAAAATATGATACAAACGTAATTTGCTCCTAGAATAAGGCCCATATACAATTACAGAATACTCAATGGTAAGAAAAGCTGGTAATTTAGGTTGTGCAACATTTGGACACATTGTTTAGCTATATCAGGGTGTGTACTGGTCACAGAAGTCCCGGAAAAGTCACATTATTTAGGACAGGGTCACAGAAGTTCTGGAAAAGTCACTGTAGTTGGGATGAGGTCACAGATTTTTTTGTGCGATACCAAAATTTGTTGCGGTTCACTGACTTGGCCAGAGCATCTGGTAACCCAACTTCCCCCCTCTGTCCTCTGCAGAGATACAGCTCGAATGNCGGTTCACTGACTTGGCCAGAGCATCTGGTAACCCAACTTCCCCCCTCTGTCCTCTGCAGAGATACAGCTCGAATGTGTCTCTTGCTCGCCTTCCCCCTCTCTCCGACCACCCGGAGTGGTTTCTTAGTCAAGCCAACCACCCTATTTCCTTGGAGGAGAGGGAGGAGAATATTGATTGACAGCCAGCCGGTAATATTACCAAACACACGAGAATTCTTGTGTAAGTACGAGTACAGAAGGACTGCCGGTACCAAACGTACGAGGACACTTGCGTATGTACGAGTACCTTGAGCCTTCTAGCTAGCTCTGAAAGCCATCGCATTTGTTTCGTTCTGGGTTTTGGCACTAAGGAAAATCATATGTACTCTTCTATATATTTTTTTTTTTTTTTTACTGAGAGAGACGACTTAAGATTTATCACATCAGAAGATTAGGTCGCAATACTGGCACCGTAACTCCATACTAGTTCGTCTGGCTGCAAGCCTGCTGGTCACCCTTTGCGTACCCGTCAACCAGTGTTGCACATGTGGTAACACTGGCGTCTGCAAAATGGATTGTTTTTGTTTGTGTAACCAGGCTAAGTTTTTACATTTCCTTCTCTACCCACTAAGTTTTACCTAGAAAATGTCACAGTCTTCGACTTTATTATTTAGAATGAATTAACTGCTTGTGTAGTTCATATTTATTTGCACATTGTGTTTACAACCACTTTTTCGGTTTTCAGTGACTTTGCAAACCCGGTGAAAATATGCGCAGTAATTTTTTGTTTTTTGCAAAGATCGTTGGCTAACATGGTTATAGCAGTTAAATGATGCTTGTCAGGTGATTTGGTTGGAAGATGAGGGATGGAGAACATGGCTGAGAACTGGAGAGAATAAATTCTCAGCATTTTGTATGCTGCATAAAAACATTTTGATATTTACATACCTTCTGACAGTTTCATAAACCTATGTTTCCAAAGGACAGTAGGCTAAAAAGAAAACCAGAAACATACGTTAATATTCACAAACCAATATTACTTACTCAATTTAAATTACTCTTATATGTATTTATGTCATTGGTTTCAGTAGTNTTAATATTCACAAACCAATATTACTTACTCAATTTAAATTACTCTTATATGTATTTATGTCATTGGTTTCAGTAGTTGCTATATCCTGATATTTAACGAGTTAATGCAGTGGCATCTAAGCAATTGATGGAAACAGCTTAAAGTAGNAGTAGTTGCTATATCCTGATATTTAACGAGTTAATGCAGTGGCATCTAAACAATTGATGGAAACAGCTTAAAGTAGAATTGCAGTGTTTATATTGATATGCGGAAAGCTACGCAACCAACATGCCAAAAGTAGAAACTTGGCAGGCTTTCCAAAGTGCTTGCTTTACCATAAACAGCCTGTGTCTGGTTTGCTGTTAGTTTGGCACTTTGACACCAGAGTTGGAAAAAAAATAGTACCTGACAATTGTGAACACTGTAGATCAGCCTGAAACTTAGCAAAAGGAGGCACAGTACTTTATATTTATTCAGTATATTGTTATAATAATGTGAAACCTATGCTACTACTACTNTAGCAAAAGGAGGCACAGTACTTTATATTTATTCAGTATATTGTTATAATAATGTGAAACCTATGCTACTACTACTTTCAACTTTTACATGCTGTTAGTATTCACAAATTTTGCTTTCTAAGACCAATAACTATTAACAANGCTACTACTACTTTCAACTTTTACATGCTGTTAGTATTCACAAATTTTGCTTTCTAAGACCAATAACTATTAACAATAAAGTAGTTTTCACACACAGACTATATAAAACTATCAAGTGTCCCATGTGGAATCAGCAGTATGCACAATTATTTCAATGTGATTACACGTTCTAACTATTCTTACTAAATGTGTAAAATTGTCAACTCTTATGGAGCCTGTAAAAAAGTTATTCCAATCTTAAATCTAATGAATTTGTAGAGTTTTGCTGTTAACATACTATGTATCTGCGAAATCAGTTGTTTAAATAATGTCCCATATGGAACCACACGTTGAAATGTTTTGAATTGAGCAAAACAGTTTTTGAATTNATCAGTTGTTTAAATAATGTCCCATATGGAACCACACGTTGAAATGTTTTGAATTGAGCAAAACAGTTTTTGAATTAAAAAAAGTAGTAGTAGTTTTTATGAGGGATAACAGGTACAAATGTCCCGTATGGAATCTGGCACAGCTGATTATTNAAAAAAAGTAGTAGTAGTTTTTATGAGGGATAACAGGTACAAATGTCCCGTATGGAATCTGGCACAGCTGATTATTTGAAGTGTATCCATGGTCATTTGGTTACTGCAAAATTCAGAACAAGCAAAATTTTTGGTTTGGTGATTTGAGTTTTCTTTACATCTTGAAAATGACAACCATGATCTGCAACTGTCTAAATTATGTGTAAGGAAAGCAAAACCCCCAGACAAGTGTAATGACGCAATATTCTTAATTTTTCGGTACTCGGGTGTAGAATTCTTTCGTGTGTGTGAAGCTTTGAGAAAGCTTTGTAATATTTTTATCGTGTTTCAGTTTAAAGCCGTGGTGGCGCTCGTTTCCCATGTTTATCAGTGAGACGTGTGCGTTTGTAGGTTAATGGGCGGACGTTTGCTGTTTACATTTATCAGGAGTCCGGTTACAATTTNCGTTTGTAGGTTAATGGGCGGACGTTTGCTGTTTACATTTATCAGGAGTCCGGTTACAATTTCGTTTCAAACTTTGGTTTTTTGGGAAGTGTCAGCATTAATTAGATTAGTTCCTCCGGTGCCGTTTTGTTATACGAGAGGTTAGTTTATCTGAATGTTTAATGCGTCAACAAGTTTTTGTGGACGGCGAAGTTAGTTTTTGTTGACAGCACAGTTTTAGTTTCCTGCGACGATAACGTGCGGAGCAGTATCGATGACAGGTTGAGCGTGGGACACAGCGCAGTTCACACGCTGNAGTTTCCTGCGACGATAACGTGCGGAGCAGTATCGATGACAGGTTGAGCGTGGGACACAGCGCAGTTCACACGCTGATGCCAGGCGTTATCTCAGGAGAGGGGGGTGCGATGTAGGCGTCTGTCTGTCGCCTTTAGAGCAGTCTTATTCAAGTCAGCCGGCGGCGATGGCCGTTAGAGGCGTNGCGATGTAGGCGTCTGTCTGTCGCCTTTAGAGCAGTCTTATTCAAGTCAGCCGGCGGCGATGGCCGTTAGAGGCGTAGTACAATGATAGCCTAGATCGCATCAGGTGTGACGTGAACCCCCACATCGGCAACTAAACTTTGGTATATCATTTCTCAGCCGGTGTGGGAGGTAGCAGCAGTTATTTATTCTTCGGGCCAGTTTTCAAACACGTTGATAAACGATAAACCACTGTGGCGCTGTTCGGTACTTGAATATTTATCTCTGAACGGTTCGTACTCTGAATACCGGTAATTCATCTGTGAACTGTTGTCATTCAAATGATCAATAAAGTATAGCACAAACTTTGAACCTTGAACTTGAAATAAATTATTAATGTGGGTGTCCATTCTATGAGTCTCGTGTTTCTACCCTGAGCAAGTCGAGGCAACGGAAACATTCGGTAGTGTAAGCGGCTGAACGTTACAAGATGGCGCGATTGGAAACTCCGAAATTATTAATAAATATGCCATAGTAACGAAAGCACAACATTACACAAGCTCTCATAATTAGAAAACAGCCTTCTGTGGCAGTTATAGCTGTATTAAAGTAAGGTGCTTTGTACCTAATGTAGTCATTGTTACTCTGTTTTTTCANCCTTCTGTGGCAGTTATAGCTGTATTAAAGTAAGGTGCTTTGTACCTAATGTAGTCATTGTTACTCTGTTTTTTCAAGATGTGCCTCACACACATCCAAATACAGTGGTCATCAGCAAGGTTAAGGAAAGCTTCGTACACTTGCGCATGCCAGAAATCACTGTTTCTAATTTATCGTGAGTAGTTTCAGTGATACTTGTNTACACTTGCGCATGCCAGAAATCACTGTTTCTAATTTATCGTGAGTAGTTTCAGTGATACTTGTGAGCAGAATGTAGAGGAGGATTCAGGATCTTATGTATTCGCTCAAGGCGAGAGGTTTAGAGGGTTTCTGATAGCGAACAACCCAGAGAAAACGGAATAACAGCTGACAGAGGTGAAACTGTTGAAGGACTTAGTTAATAAGCCTGTGTAGTTTCATGTCAAATGAANACGGAATAACAGCTGACAGAGGTGAAACTGTTGAAGGACTTAGTTAATAAGCCTGTGTAGTTTCATGTCAAATGAAATGGTCTTGGCCGGAAAACTGTGCTGTTTTGCTCAGAGTACTTTTTTTTTTTCCATTGAGAAAACCTAGGTAACACTAATGTGTGGCGTTAAAGGAGATGCATCGTAAGATATGTTCCAAGTTATATTATCAGCACTGTATTTTGCTCTTGCTGTAGTGTTATTAGCGTTTCAATGAAGGGCTGTGTGTTAAGATAGAGGCCTTTGTTTTGAACTTACCACCAATTAAGCTAATAGCATCTGTGAGTTGGTCCCATATTTTTAATCTACTTTCCGAAGGGTGTGTGTGTGTGTGTACCTTTCACTCTCTTTCCCTCTCTATCTTTCTTTCTCTTTCTTTCTTTTGTTCTTTCTCTTTCCCTCTCTATCTTTCTTTCTCTTTCTTTCTTTTGTTCTTTCTCTCTTTTGTTCTTTCTCTTTCTTTCTCTCTCTCTCTTTCTCTCTTTTTCTCTCTTTCTCTTTCTCTCTTTCTCTCTCTCTTTCTCTCTCTCTTTCTCTCTCTTTCTTTCTCTCTTTATTTCTCTCTCTCTCTCTTTCTTTCTCTCTTTATTTCTCTCTCTCTTTCTCTTTCTTTCTCTCTTTCTTTCTCTCTTTCTTTCTCTCTCTCTCTCCCTCTCCCTTTCTCTCTCCCTCTCCCTTTCTCTCTCTCTCTCTCTCTTTCTCTTTCCCTCCCTCTTTCTCTTTCTCTCCCTCTTTCTCTCTCTCTTTCTCTTTCTCTCTTTCTTTCTTTCTCTCTTTCATTTTCTCTCTTTCTTTTTTCTCTCTTTCTTTCTTTCTCTCTCTTTTTCTTTCTCTCTCTCTCCCTCTCTCCGCTAAAAACTTATGAATGCATTAAACCAATTCCACTAANCTTTTTCTTTCTCTCTCTCTCCCTCTCTCCGCTAAAAACTTATGAATGCATTAAACCAATTCCACTAAACTCTTTACGTAATTAGGACTAAATAAGGATATTTTACTTATCATTTTTGACCACGTTGGTAGCTTACTTTTACAATGGTGGCAATTTTTAAATTTAAACCATATTTTGTATCTTTGGCAGTGCATCATGTAAGCANTAGCTTACTTTTACAATGGTGGCAATTTTTAAATTTAAACCATATTTTGTATCTTTGGCAGTGCATCATGTAAGCATTACATTTTGATAAGAATATTTTGTAGGTCTGCCATTTTGGAAGATAGAATTGCATGAATAAATAGTTTTTACATTAGTCTCAAAACATATGTCATACTGTTCAACCAATTTTGACCAAACTTTTTAAACTGAAAGGATTTTTTACAAGCATCTTATGTGCCAACACTATTGTCTGCCATTTTGTGAGATAGCACCAAATGTTTTGAGTTTTTATGTCATCTTGTGGAAACAATTGATCAATTCTTACTAAATGTGGCAAACAAGTAGTACAGCGACAGATCTTGTAAACTGGCCTATTTTTAAGTAGGTCAGACACTTAGCTTAATGTGCTATATCTTAAAGTGGAGTGGAGGGATTTGGGCAGATCTTAACATAGAGGTTTTGAGAGCTGATATATATACAGACTATGTAACCAATTTTAACTTAACTTTGTATACTGGCAGCATGTATGACATTGAATGTGCTCATATATAACCTTTTTGTCCTCCATTTATGGAGATAGTCACATGAAAAAATGGAGGTTTTATGCCATACCTCAGGGACCAATCAACCAACTTGCACCAAATGCTTCTCACAAGTAGCACTACGCAAGGCCATGTAGACTTAAGTGTTTTGTGNACCAATCAACCAACTTGCACCAAATGCTTCTCACAAGTAGCACTACGCAAGGCCATGTAGACTTAAGTGTTTTGTGGCTCAGACACCCATTTTCAAAATGACGGTCCTGTAAATATAAGTTCAATCATTTGGGATGATAAGTTTTGTAATTTGTCTAATGTAGGGAAGTTTATCCTCCTAATCCTACCTCCATAATACAGTTGGTTGCATGCTAGCTTAAATTCCATAAGGATGGGATGTNGAAGTTTATCCTCCTAATCCTACCTCCATAATACAGTTGGTTGCATGCTAGCTTAAATTCCATAAGGATGGGATGTTTTCTAGTAGATTACATTTCTGTAAATTTTAAGTCTTTTACATTATAATAGAACTGAAGTTTTATTTTAACTGTGCTGAAGCATGNGATTACATTTCTGTAAATTTTAAGTCTTTTACATTATAATAGAACTGAAGTTTTATTTTAACTGTGCTGAAGCATGACTGTGGTTGAAATGGGAGAATCTGGGAGATGCTACGAAGTTTGGAAAATTGGCAGAATNGATTACATTTCTGTAAATTTTAAGTCTTTTACATTATAATAGAACTGAAGTTTTATTTTAACTGTGCTGAAGCATGTTAGTGGTTGAAATGGGAGAATCTGGGAGATGCTACGAAGTTTGGAAAATTGGCAGAATGTAAGAAATTTCAATCAGTGAGAGTCGCAGGTTTAAGGCTGCACCACTCATAGGACTAGACTCCTTAATTCTACGATGTGGTGGATTCGTAGGACTGGTGTGGATTCGTTGGAGTAGTGGATTTATTGGACCGATGGAATCCTTGGCCCTACTTTCAATTCAAATCAAGCTAAATTAATTGTGCTAGGTATCAACTTTACCTAGCAATGAAGCATTATTATTGACATATGTTCGATTTGTTATGGGCGAGAAACTCATGAAGAGCTACTATTCGCGAAACTTTGAAGACGGACACTAAAGGTGAATCAATATTTAAAATCCTGAGTGATTTTTTTAAGGAAAATCCATTCACAAACGTTATTTCGGTGGCAACAGATGGAGCTCCTGCCATGGTCGGGCGATATCGTGAGTTTATAAGNGATTTATTGGACCGATGGAATCCTTGGCCCTACTTTCAATTCAAATCAAGCTAAATTAATTGTGCTAGGTATCAAAAACGGGAGGGGGGGGGGCTGGAGAAATACCAAAGCGAGGTACTTGCCTTTATGTGGTGAGATCCTTAAAGGACATTGTAGTATAGAGGTGCCTGCCGTCCACACGCACTACCGCAAAACATTTTTATTAAATAAATTACATAACCACCAAAATATGAAAATTTCTTTGGCAACGACATGCTAGTGTAGTGTTTTTTTTGTCATCAAAATCAATAAAATGTTTCCGTACCACAGATTTGGAGAGAGTGTGCAAGGATATATCATACTGACTACTGTTGGTTACTACAGTGGAGGGTAAACAGTGTATAGTAAAAGAGTTGGCCACTTGACGGCGCTGAGGGCACTGTTAATGCATAACCGGGAACAAAACTCAGCCGTCACTAGGTGGGACCTGGGACTAAAGAACGGGATATGGATAATGGCTCAGATGGGGATGGAGAGGGAAGACTGGGTGGCGATGTGTGTGTAGTTTTCATATGAAAAAAAAAAANCAACGACATGCTAGTGTAGTGTTTTTTTTGTCATCAAAATCAATAAAATGTTTCCGTACCACAGATTTGGAGAGAGTGTGCAAGGATATATCATACTGACTACTGTTGGTTACTACAGTCCTCCCATTTGTCACATATCATTTTCTCAACCGCACTTGACGGCGCTGAGGGCACTGTTAATGCATAACCGGGAACAAAACTCAGCCGTCACTAGGTGGGACCTGGGACTAAAGAACGGGATATGGATAATGGCTCAGATGGGGATGGAGAGGGAAGACTGGGTGGCGATGTGTGTGTAGTTTTCATATGAAAAAAAAAAAATATAAAAATTTCTGCAAAGCATGCTGCATAGGAGCAGAGTGCTTCAAGTAGCATGTGGAAGAGGTAGTAGTGCCGAGCTGTTATTAGCACAGTTGGAATGTGTTGGACATGACAGTGAATGTGCAGACAAGCATAGTTATGAGATAATATGTCTGGGGTGTGGAAAACTGCTGTGGATGTGAACAGCCACGGCTGGCCGGCAGGGCTACAAAGTTTCAAAGCAGTAACAAAAATGTAGCAAAAATCCTAGCTGAAAAGTTTAAATTTTCTTTTAAAATTTAAAGGACATTAGATAAATAAACCCAATTAATTGCAATTAAAAAAATATTGATAGTAATGCCCAACCAAAAGTAAAAAATTACAGTAAGGGCAGCAGAATAATTGTTATTCATTGCAAGCATGTAAATCAATTAGATATCATTGCTTGCATTTATAAATTTATGTTTTTCTTAATTTTCAGAAAGATTAATGAGAATTATACGTGTTCTGAAGATGATGTCTGGAATTATACTGAGAAATTTCTTTCTTGTAAGTAATATTGTTTNTTATACGTGTTCTGAAGATGATGTCTGGAATTATACTGAGAAATTTCTTTCTTGTAAGTAATATTGTTTGTTAAAAATTTTTTTTCTCTTAATGTTGTAATTCTACAGCATATATACTTTTTTGTTATTTCTAATAATTTCTAGAANAAAAATTTTTTTTCTCTTAATGTTGTAATTCTACAGCATATATACTTTTTTGTTATTTCTAATAATTTCTAGAATGTAATTTTTTTAGTAACCTATTTCATTTTATTTTTATTGGCTGTAATTTTAATTTTTTTACTGTATGTTGATGTTTCTAATTTTTAGGAAAATTCGGTAAAATTGTATAAATTTAAGTGTGTTGTGCTTAGTTTTAAGTTCGTGTACAAAGGGTGTGCAACTTTCATTTATACATTTTTTCTTATGCCNTTAAGTGTGTTGTGCTTAGTTTTAAGTTCGTGTACAAAGGGTGTGCAACTTTCATTTATACATTTTTTCTTATGCCTTTCTTTGTTAGGATATTGTTAAGTTTGTAATTACAGGAGAACGCTCTTGGTTCGGAAGCTGTGTAAGCATAATGTCCTTCCAGTTCAGATGAAATTTTTTTTCTTTATCTGCTTTTCCTAAGGTTAGAATAGTAGCGAACTGAGGAACAGTTAAAGAAGCTTCTTTTTTATTTAATTTCAATATGTAAGCATACATTTTAAGCCTAAAAGTAATNACTGAGGAACAGTTAAAGAAGCTTCTTTTTTATTTAATTTCAATATGTAAGCATACATTTTAAGCCTAAAAGTAATCAATCGAGCTTTTAAGTGTCATCAAGAATGACTACTATATCGGGCTGTGCCATTATGTGGCACCATCACACTCCTATACTGTAAGATAATGCGTGCTAACTTTGCACTCTTTGATAACCTAGGTCCCTGGTTCGTGCTTGCTTATGTTCANTATACTGTAAGATAATGCGTGCTAACTTTGCACTCTTTGATAACCTAGGTCCCTGGTTCGTGCTTGCTTATGTTCATGTTTCCAGTTATTAAAATTTAAAATGTTTCTGCAAATTCTTGCTGAACTACATGCACAAATTTAATGTGTCACTGAGTCTCGGAGGATATTGTCAATAAATAAGACTGAGATTACTGACAAATTCGTACCCCCCTTCCTCCTGCCTTCTTCACCTTGTTTGCTAGCCATGGAATCAAAACATCTTTTTAACAAAAATCTAATTTTTTATTACAGTTACAGTTTTATTTTGGATTCTTGAACCCTGCTTGTCATGTTAACAAATATATTTAAACATTTTTGAAAAAAAAATTTTATTAAAATATTACCAGAACCAAAGAATTTCAGTTTTGTTTATTTTTTCATCACTATGCCTAATCAGATATTGTAAGAGGTGGTGTTTTTTTCATAAAACGTGTTACATTAAAATGTTTAATTAAAATTCTCTTAGCCAGTATATTTTTAATTTGCTTCTATGTCATTAAATAATGTGAAACTGTTGGTAATGATCAANATTCTCTTAGCCAGTATATTTTTAATTTGCTTCTATGTCATTAAATAATGTGAAACTGTTGGTAATGATCAAAAACGCTAGTTTCCTTTAATAGTTAGTATATTTTTAATTTGCTTCTATGTCATTAAAGAATGTGAAACTGTTGGTAATGANCTAGTTTCCTTTAATAGTTAGTATATTTTTAATTTGCTTCTATGTCATTAAAGAATGTGAAACTGTTGGTAATGATCAAAAACACTAATTTCCTTTAATAGTCAATATTACAATTTTATACGCCAGTATTCTTTACATGAAAAAAATTTTTCCTTCTTCCTTATGTTTAACAGTTGCATAGACAATTCAGTCCCTGGAGTGCATAGAGATATAGTCCTTGTGAGTGAAACACATACATAATAACAACACTCCCCCTCATGAACAAGGACAGATAGTTATTCAGAACTTGTCTCGAAATTTTATGAATTTTGATGGTGCAAGTGCTTTGGTCAAAATGTCTGCCATTCATTTCTTATAATAAACAATGCATTACTTTTACATCACCTCTCTGAACATTTTTTCTGATGAAACGTTTCCTTGATACGATATGCTTTGAGCGAGCACCCACAATTGGGTTAATAGTGAAATTTTGTGCTGCTTGATAATCGTAAATTTTCACTATCTAATTTCATGCACAGGTCATTTGATAACTGTTCCAAGTGTATCACTTCTTTTGCAGCGTCAGTCAAAGACATGTACTCTGCTTCAGCTGTAGACAGAGTTACCGTTTTCTGTTTCTGTGATGCCCAACAGATTGGTGCATTAACATATTTAAATATGTGGCCAGTGTATGACNAGTTACCGTTTTCTGTTTCTGTGATGCCCAACAGATTGGTGCATTAACATATTTAAATATGTGGCCAGTGTATGACATACTATCCATCTTGCAAGATCCCCAGTCAGCATCACTGAATCCTGTGATCAGTTCACCTGCTTTGACAGAGTTAANATACTATCCATCTTGCAAGATCCCCAGTCAGCATCACTGAATCCTGTGATCAGTTCACCTGCTTTGACAGAGTTAAGTCCAAGGTCTTTGGTGCCTTTTAAGTATTGAAGTAACTTTTTTGTGGCTATTCAATACCAATTTGAATGGTTGACATTGAACTGGCTCAAATAACTTACTGCATCTCCAATGTCCAGTCTTGTGGCAACTGATAAGGACACTAGTGATACAGTAAACTCCAGGTTTACTGGGGGTGGCTTAATCGGGTTGCCACCAGTCCTGCGCCGCTGCTATTAATAACCCATGCGCTCGCTGTTAATTACTAGGCTGCAGTCAAGTGATGCTGTACTGATTTATTTTAATAATGAAAGGGTTCGGGTACTATTTTAAACATGTTTTTAACAGTAAATATATGTAAAACTTGGAAATATTACGATTTTGGAAAATTCAGACAGCACATTTTCATTCATAATAATAAAGTATTTCATGATTAAAACTGGCGTCTGCTCGTCATAAAGGTGAGATTGTATAGTTTACAGTAGTTCATACACGCAGAGGCTATTCACATATTAACTGTGGCACCGAGTGCGACTGGATGACAAAATATCACAGTAACATAAATATTATTTGCAGAAAATGATTCCATTGCAAACAATACGTGGTTTTAATAAATAAAAAAATTACATTNGTAACATAAATATTATTTGCAGAAAATGATTCCATTGCAAACAATACGTGGTTTTAATAAATAAAAAAATTACATTTATTTTCACTTTTTTGCTGAAGTGGGAGGGGAATCTGGACAGAAAAACAATGGTGAGCCGGCCTCAAAGGCTTGGCCATTGCAGGCAGGATCCAAATTATTAGCAATAAGAATCGCTTCACACAGAAATTGTTGCGTAAAAATATTTAGTGAGCTCGAGGAAAATTTAAAACTCTGCGAATTTGTAAGCTTATTTGCATTTTACACACAAAAAACTAGTCATTTAATGGGGGCGTGGTTTCCGAAGTGAGCCGTGCTCACTGGTTAACAGATGGCAGCACAGTCTCCTATTTTGCTGCTGTGTTGCAAAAGTATTTCTGTCACGTCCTTTTAAAAGTAAATTTATCATCTCGTGCTCAGAACAACTTGGGTTTGAAATATAATACGTCAAATTAATGTAGAAATATTTGGAAAATACTCTGCGATATATGTGCTGCCTCTTAAATTAATATGAAGCATGCACGTGGCGACGTTAGCAGCAAGCACTAGCTACAGCAATGGCTTCTCGTCTGATGCGGCGGGAATCCGTATGCCGCTGTCATCCGGATCCAGGTTGGCGAGCATGTGCACCCTCGTTTGACCACCGGCACCACCAATGATTCACAGTGGACACTTCACGTACACGTTGGGCATTTCTTTGGTACGTCCATTCAGCTTCCCTCGGGCTCACAATACGATCTCTTTCAAACCTTGTTCAAAGTTCGTTAATTGCACAAAGTGTGGTCGTCTATGCCATCGTGGCATGTTTACAATGCTGATTACACACAGTCAGATGCTTGAAACAACAGACTACTATTTCACTGAGTCAACTACAATTGTATTGGGCTCAACTGTATTATGCCTAGTACGCGGTTCCTACTCTGTCCATAGCACAGCACTGTTAATCATTGCATTTACTTCATTTTTCTGTTTTAGGAAATATACTCGACAGTGACCATGTTCATCTGTAAAGGTTTCAAAATAATTTTATCGCCCATGAGATTTGCATTGTATTGGAACACAAATATCTGAATGAATAATTTCAAGTACTTCGGAAGTTCTGTGATTTTCTTTAACAGCGGATGGGGGCTTTACTATATTCGTTTTATGCAGGTTTCACCGTTACCTAGTGAATCTTCCTTCTTAAAATCTATACTTTTAAAGATCCTTCCTCTCATGTCGCTTTCATTGACATGCCTATGTTTCCGATGGCACATTGTTAGTGTATCAGAGGTTGTAATGACTCAGTATTCTTAATTTTCGGGACACGTGTTTCAATTTAGTTCACTTTTCTTAAGCTTTGCTAAACTTCGTAATATTTTTATCGGTATTCAAAATTAAAGCCGCGGTGGTTTGNTAGTTCACTTTTCTTAAGCTTTGCTAAACTTCGTAATATTTTTATCGGTATTCAAAATTAAAGCCGCGGTGGTTTGTTTTACCGTGATAGTAAGTTTATCGGGCATACGTTGGCCGTTTTACGGTTATTGGACAGACGTTTGTTGTTTACGTTTATCATGAGTTCGGTTACAGTTTCGTATCGAACGTTGGAGTTTTTGTTAAGCGTCAGCATTATTTAGCTTTTTTCAGAATGCGTCAACAAGTTTTGTTGTACGAGAAGTTCGTTTATGTTGACATCGACAGTTTTAGTGTGTACAGCGCAGTTTCGTGCGGAGCAGTGTTGATAACGAGTGGAAAGCGTGCGTGGCAGATGCCTGATGCCGTGCCCTTATCTTGGGAGAGGGGGGCGAGAGGCAGAACAAAAGATGCGTCTGTCTGAAAAATACCACGTACTTAGGACATAAAAACCAGAAACAAAGTACTATATAAAACTAATAGCATTGGTTAAAACACATGAATTTTAATGATGAAAACTATTNTTTTTCAGAATGCGTCAACAAGTTTTGTTGTACGAGAAGTTCGTTTATGTTGACATCGACAGTTTTAGTGTGTACAACGCAGTTTCGTGCGGAGCAGTGTCGATAACGAGTGGAAAGCGTGCGTGGCAGATGCCTGATGCCGTGCCCTTATCTTGGGAGAGGGGGGCGAGAGGCAGAACAAAAGATGCGTCTGTCTGAAAAATACCACGTACTTAGGACATAAAAACCAGAAACAAAGTACTATATAAAACTAATAGCATTGGTTAAAACACATGAATTTTAATGATGAAAACTATTTTATGATAGACGCTGACCATTCTGATAATAAATTACTGATTTTCAGTTTGAATTGGGGGTTTATAATTTTTTATATACAAAGAACTGAAATATGACAATTAATAATAATATACTGTTTGTATATTAAATTACATATATAAGTTAATTAAAATAACAAAAAAAAAATCAACTTTTAAATTTTTAAATTTTAGTGTCTCTTTAAGTTGTAATATCCTAATTGATTATTCGTGGTCAATATTATCTCGTTCTACTTGGATGGGCTACTGGTCTAAAATTACACATTAACATCAAAATAAAAAACCTCTTAAAATTGTCAAAATTTACATGCAGAAACTTTCTTTCCCAATAAAACTTTGGTGTAAAACATATNTAAAAAACCTCTTAAAATTGTCAAAATTTACATGCAGAAACTTTCTTTCCCAATAAAACTTTGGTGTAAAACATATTCAAACATCGTAAAGTTGGCAAAAGTGAAATGACGTGGTAGATAATAACATTTTGATGATCTCCGCTTCTTGATGTTATACTCCAATTTTAAGATCATCAATTTAGAAGAAAACTCGGCTCGAGGGACTTTCATTTACATTCCCTGGCCGAAACAATATAAACATAATCATTNATCAATTTAGAAGAAAACTCGGCTCGAGGGACTTTTATTTACATTCCCTGGCCAAAACAATATAAACATAATCATTAGCTACAAAACAATATTAAAAGTTATGGTGATACTGCCAAATAAAATTTATTTCAGCATCACCCTGCCTTACGNAAAACAATATTAAAAGTTATGGTGATACTGCCAAATAAAATTTATTTCAGCATCACCCTGCCTTACGATGATTCACGTTTTAGAAGACCCAAGCTAAACTTCAAATACAAATCGGGAAATGGAAATATTACATGCACTAAAATGTTACATGATAATGAAATTTCATAAGTCCAATACATTACATGTAATTTTGAATCATCCACCAAAGAAATCACAATAAGACTAACATATACATAGACAAAGAAAAATAAAGATTAACATCTGTGAAAGAGAGAGTTCCAAAACTAAATTTTAAAATAGTTAACAAGTCAAATACTGATTTAGCATATGTAACTTAATATAATAATAAAATAAATAAACACAAGGAAATTACCTTGTAAACCCTGCGGCAAATAAATATAAATAAAACAAACAGAACTGTAAAAAAACAAAAACTATTCCTTCACGATTGAGACCCCCTTCCCCACTCCTGGCTGTGCGACACCAATGCAGCACAGCTGTTTCATTCACTCTTTCTTTCACACTACTAATTTTGCTATCGAGGCTATTAATACTTACACTCATTTGGTTACCTAATCCCTAAATTAATGCTCGCAGTACTTACAGTTCTGAAGACATTTTTCTAGTTAACATTCACTGCGATGGTTTTACAAAACTGTCATAATTTTGCTGTCTACAACCATTACAATTAATTACAATTGATTAAATAATAATTGCCTCCATCCCACTTCTGACACCAATGTTACGAGACGTCTGAGGAGCGTATCAGAGTTCCTGAGGGATGGTGGTCTTAATAAAAATAAAAGCACTAAATTTGATTTTGATTTATTCACACAGCTTGACGCCTGCAGCGTCCCTATATTTTATTCGTCCGAACACACGCTCTGGCGAAGCTCACAGGCAGACGACGTCAATAAGGATTTAGGGCCTGGCGGCCGTGACGAAGGGAACGGCGCCAGGACGGCCCTACGAAATGACCATTTGCATGGGAAGGCGGACATGCTGGTGAATAGCGTCACGGTATCAGACGACAGCGGGAGGAACACGAGCGCAGCCGCCAAGGGGACCACGAAGTATTCCCACAACGCCGAACTGAACAACAAACCTACAGGCAGAATAAAGTGAGAGACGCCGGACTCTGCGAGCAGGCAGGAGCAGCGAGACGGGTTTACGACCACGCCAGCGGCTGCATTTGTCCCAGGCTGTTGACCACAANTCCTCGGGGCAACCTTCCAAAGATAGGCGGGAGAGCCGCACAATGTCTTGCCATAGCTCCTGCAGTGGCTCTCCTGGTTGCTGGGTGCGGTATCGCAGTAGGACATGGTGGGCATGTCACATGTATAAGTCACCGAATCGTAGTTCCAAGACCGACACCAGTGTGGAGTGCTCCAGTTGATGTCGCTCTGGCAGAGATTTTAGTATGCTCAGTGCCAGGCCTCCAAGTACTGCGGCAAGGTAGTAAGCCCGCTGCTCGGCTGACCAGCCATTCAGGGTTGCGACTATTTCAAACCGGTGTTGGTACTCCCACCAGGAAGTCTGGCCATCGTAAAAGGTGTGCTTAATTGTTAAAAAAATAATAATAATAAAAAGTTTTAGTGTTGTTATAGTTAATAATTAATATTATTAATTTTATTCTTGTTGTTGTAGTGGTTTTGTAACATAACACTCAGACAAACGGTGAAGCAGAGGGAGAGAGAATCANCAAGGTAGTAAGCCCGCTGCTCGGCTGACCAGCCATTCAGGGTGGTGACTATTTCAAACCGGTGTTGGTACTCCCACCAGGAAGTCTGGCCATCGTAAGAGGTGTGCTTAATTGTTAAAAAAAATAATAATAAAAAGGTTTAGTGTTGTTATAGTTAATAATTAATATTATTAATTTTATTCTTGTTGTTGTAGTGGTTTTGTAACCTAACACTCAGACAAACGGTGAAGCAGAGGGAGAGAGAATCACACATCTACTCAATAGTGGCACATTATAGGTAGTTAGGATACATACACCACATTCACCACAGATATAACACAAGCACAAAACAGGACCTAACATGGACAATAAACTCATAAGACACTCAAGACCCTTGATTCAAAGACATGATACAAAAAGACAATACACTAGCACAAGGCAATACAAGATACTGAAAGAATTGCACACACAAAAAATATGTTCTCTCAAGGTTGAATGTTGATTACTTATTNAAAAAGACAATACACTAGCACAAGGCAATACAAGATACTGAAAGAATTGCACACACAAAAAATATGTTCTCTCAAGGTTGAATGTTGATTACTTATTTCAAATTCTCCACGATCGACTTTTCCCTAACCTCATTCATCTTCTCTTAAAACAAACACAACATAACTCAAGACAACATGTATGAGTGGTAAGTCAAATGTTAATATTTAGGTATTGACTTGTGCATTAGGAGTATAGTCCTTTTTGTGGACTGGTAAGTATACTGTAGCTGTTAAAAATTCCACGTACTTAGGACATAAAAACCAGAAACAAAGTACTAAATAAAACTAATAGCATTGGTTAAAACACATGAATTTTAACGATGAAAACTATTTTATGATAGACGCTGACCATTCTGATAATAAATTACTGATTTTCAGTTTGAATTGGGGTTTATAATTTTTTATATACAAAGAACTGAAAATACTGTTAATTATTATTATATGACAAACATATAATTTAAACATATATAAGTTAATTAAAATAACAAAAAAAAAATCAACTTTTAAATTTTTAAATTTTAGTGTCTCTTTAAGTTGTAATATCCTAATTGATTATAGCACCAGTTATAATATAACAAGAACTTGGATGGGCTACTGGTCTAAAATTACACATTAACATCAAAATAAAAAAAACCTCTTAAAATTGTCAAAATTTACATGCAGAAACTTTCTTTCCCAATAAAACCTTGGTGTAAAACATGTTCAAACATCGTAAAGTTGGCAAAAGTGAAATGACGTGGTAGATAACAACATTTTGATGATCTCCGCTTCTTGATGTTATACTCCAATTTTAAGTTCATCAATTTAGAAGAAAACTCGGCTCGAGGGACTTTCATTTACATTCCCTGGCCAAAACAATATAAACATAATCATTTAGCTACAAAACAATATTAAAAGTTATGGTGATACTGCCAAATAAAATTTATTTCAGCATCACCCTGCCTTACGATGATTCACATTTTAGAAGACCCAAGCTAAACTTCAAATACAAATCGGGAAATGGAAATATTACATGCACTAAAATGTTACATGATAATGAAATTTCATAAGTCCAATACATTACATGTAATTTTGAATCATCCACCAAAGAAATCACAATAAGACTAACATATACATAGACAAAGAAAAAATAAAGATTAACATCTGTGAAAGAGAGAGTTCCAAAACTAAATTTTAAAATAGTTAACAAGTCAAATACTGATTTAGCATATGTAACTTAATATAATAATAAAATAAATAAACACAAGGAAATTACCTTGTAAACCCTGCGGCAAATAAATATAAATAAAACAAACAGAACTGTAAAAAAACAAAAACTATTCCTTCACGATTGAGACCCCCTTCCCCACTCCTGGCTGTGCGACACCAATGCAGCAGAGCTGTTTCGTTCACTCTTTCTTTCACACTACTAATTTTGCTATCAAGGCTATTAATACTTGCACTAATTTGGTTACCTAATCCCTAAATTAATGCTCGCAGTACTTACAGTTCTGAAGACATTTTTCTAGTTAAAATTCACTGCGATGGTTTTACAAAACTGTCATAATTTTGCTGTCTACAACCATTACAATTAATTACAATTGATTAAATAATAATTGCCTCCATCCCACTTCTGACACCAATGTTACGAGACGTCTGAGGAGCGTATCAGAGTTCCTGAGGGATGGTGGTCTTAATAAAAATAAGAGCACTAAATTTGATTTTGATTTATTCACACAGCTTGACGCCTGCAGCGTCCCTATATTTTATTTGTCCGAACACACGCTCTGGCGAAGCTCACAGGCGGACGACGTCAATAAGGATTTAGGGCCTGGTGGCCGTGACGAAGGGAACGGCGCCAGGACGGCCCTACGAAATGACCATTTGCATGGGAAGGCGGACATGCTGGTGAATAGCGTCACGGTATCAGACGACAGCGGGAGGAACACGAGCGCAGCCGCCAAGGGGACCCCAAAGTATTCCCACAACGCCGAACTGAACAACAAACCTACAGGCAGAATAAAGGGAGAGACGCCGGACTCCGCGAGCAGGCAGGAGCAGCGAGACGGGTTTACGACCACGCCAGCGGCTGCATTTGTCCCAGGCTGTTGACCACAATAGAAACCCTGAGAGCTTTTGGACGAGCGTGCGGAAATAATAGCAGCAAGGCAGGGGAACTACACGGACGCAGAACCGAGAAGCCCCTTCAATTATTTCCGCACGGACAGAACGGAGTGCTGAAACTTGTAAACCAGAACAAAGCAGGAGACGCTGGACCCAAGTGCGGAGAGCTAGAGTACCACGCCCGCGGTTGATTACCCAGGGGGGACATGGCAGTCAGCGGCCACCTGCAGAGGCGGGGCCAGTTGAATATGGCAATGGGGGCCTACAAAACCGGAGGAGTCCGAGGAAACGCGATCAGTCAGGCGCGAGCAGTGAAACGGATCAGTTGGTTGGAGGTCCTACCGCGAGACGTCCGGTTTTCGGAGCCGGACGACGGGAGTCCGACGCGAGCAGTCAGTGAGAAACGTCAACGAGTCAATCAGTCAAAGTAACGAGCAGAAAGTGGCACGGAAGTTCGGTACTGCCACCCCGGGATGCGCAGATAGTCAGTCACGACATTAAGGGGTCAGCCGAATCGGGACGCGAGTTAACCAGCCAATTACCGCATAATCCAGTCAGTTGCAACGCACCGAGGAGGGTGGAGTCGAAGGGTGAACTTCACCGAGAAGTGCCCTGTCGAGCTAGTNTCCAGTCAGTTGCAACGCACCGAGGAGGGTGGAGTCGAAGGGTGAACTTCACCGAGAAGTGCCCTGTCGAGCTAGTGGGATTGTCCAGCGCAGCCTGTAGCCTCGAAGGACAGGTGGGATCTACACACACCTGTGTGGATCCTTCGCCGGGACGTGGTGGGGCAGTCAANCCTGTAGCCTCGAAGGACAGGTGGGATCTACACACACCTGTGTGGATCCTTCGCCGGGACGTGGTGGGGCAGTCAACAGTCTGTTACTGCCCTACGTCGAGAACGGAAGCGAGGGGCGGGCCCTAACGGAGGGCGCCCGCTCAAGAGGAAGCCAGCCGCGTGCAACTGACCAATCACAGAGGCCGTCAAACGGGACGTACAGTGGGAAACGTCCGAGAAAACCCAGGCAGTCGGCCGACGAGATTCCGGGAGTGCGGAGTGATTCCGCGAGAGACGACCACGGCAGCCAGCCGTCATCAGACGCAGAGTCCTGCGTCGACCCGAGAAGGAGGGACTTCGAGACCAGATGCAGAGGCGCCCACCAGGGGGCGAGAACAGTTCCAGCTCCAGACCTTCAACTGCAGGAACAACTGCCCACACATCAATTCAGATAAGTAAAGTCAGCCAGCGAGTGCGAGGAAGATCCCCCACCCCCCTTTTACGACGCGAACTGTACGGAGCCTACGTAGGACAGGGAGGGAGTTGTCTCAAAAGTTCATGTATCAATTCACTTGTTCATGCAACAATAAAACTCGATTTGTGAACTATGAATTATCCTGTATTAATTCATTAGTAAATTGGATTTAGAAACAACAGTGTCGAAGCATTCCCGCGCCCGATCACTGAGGACTAGTATTAAGTGCTGGCGCCTCACGCCACAGAACAGGTTACAACACCTACGTCCAAACTTCAGCTTTGGCGGGTGTCAAGCTATTATTTAGAGCAATTATCAATCTATATCCACTATTACTCCTTTTATTTCTCAGCGAGTGCAATATTTAATGCTTTTTTTTACTCTAATTAATGGCCTTAATGTCTTTGTTTGGTTGTAGTTGATAAACTCACTCATCATTAACACACTTTTAGTCTGTCTGTTGCAGTCATTTGTAATGTCTTTCACTCATGCATCCTGTCCAATAGTCCAGCCTGCCAGTTGCACTATTTCACTATTTTCTGCGCCGATGCTCACTGTCACGGATTTTTCTTTCACTGGTCACTTCTCTCGCCGCTCATTTCTCTTCTCACTTTTCTATCACTAAAACTTGATCCAATCATCCACTCAACTCTCGACTCAGAGGCCCGTCGCAGTTTTATACTTGCTGACCTTGAACTGGAAAGTTCGATGCACCCTGTGTCACGCTGAGAGAAACTAGGGCAGCAAACCACCAGAAAATTCTTCAGAAAAACAGAAATTCAATCAACTGAAGGTCAGGAGTACAAGCCGCAAAAAATTTATTGCGGGGTCACGTGCAGCGGCGTGCCTGTGTAAACCGATTTTCGTGTTTGCCGCCAGCTCTTGGGTTACATGCGTGACCTTTACCCATTTCTGCTCTCGCAAGGATGCAAAGCAGCGAGCGCGTAACAAAATGTTTCAACAACACAATTTTATTTTTATGATATTTCAGTAGCAGTCACTGTGATTCAGTATTAATTTTTAACTTTCCAGCAAAACGTTTAAAGCTGCTGCTCATGTAGGCAGCTAACAGTGTGCTATGTTTGGACGAAACAAGTTTTATTTTAAAACTGCTCCTCATGTTTTCCTGCTTACTAACAGTATTTATGAAAGTTTTCATATTCGAAAACCAGCTTCTTTTTTCTGTTTCCTTTTCTGTATAAATTTTTTCAAACCATTACAACGTAAAATGGCAGTGTGTCACAGCTGAAGTTTTCATAGAAGCAAGTTGCGGACGGGAAGACAGCACACCAGTTCAGTGTAGAGGTAGGGTGGTGTGTGATGCGAGTGCCATGGCCGCCCTTATCTCCCACACATCTTGGTCTTGGACACACAAAATATGTCTTGGTTTGAAGCACATGTCTTGATCACAGAGGCACAGACGTGTTGTGCGCTCCATTTTATTTAGGTTTTTCGGATCACAAACAAGATCCGGCACGTNTGATCACAGAGGCACAGACGTGTTGTGCGCTCCATTTTATTTAGGTTTTTCGGATCACAAACAAGATCCGGCACGTGCATGCGCCAGCACTTGCGGCTGGCAACCACCCCAATACATTGACGTGCATAAACGACTTAAGTTCTTTCTGACCCACGAACCAGCAGCGCTGTTTAGGCTGCCTTATTTTCGGGAAAAAATGCAAGTGGTATGTGGATAAATACCACAGATTGTANACCAGCAGCGCTGTTTAGGCTGCCTTATTTTCGGGAAAAAATGCAAGTGGTATGTGGATAAATACCACAGATTGTAATTTTCGTAAACTTCTGCGATGTTAACACCTATTTCAAAGGGGAAAAGACATGTCCCGGAAGCAAAAACATATAGACCAAAAAATATTTTCTTTTTTTAATTAAGATAATTAGAAATTATGTAATTCAGAGTAAAANAGCAAAAACATATAGACCAAAAAATATTTTCTTTTTTTAATTAAGATAATTAGAAATTATGTAATTCAGAGTAAAAAGTTTTGGCAGATTTTGCTTTGCTTGAAAGAGATGAATTTTTCACCTAGAAAAGAAAATCAGAGTTGTTGATTGCAGAGCTGCAGTTTATTTTCCGGTTTTAATAGTTTATCCGTACGTCAGAGTCACAGTTAATTGATAACAAAATTAATTCTCTTACAACAAGGGATGTTACAGCCGTGCTTAAACTAATTAAGTGCTATAGGTCAGAATACCGCAATGGGAGTTAGCGCAGGNAGCCGTGCTTAAACTAATTAAGTGCTATAGGTCAGAATACCGCAATGGGAGTTAGCGCAGGCCACAATATGACTGCGGCACATGCACGAAACAAGGAGGTTACAAAGGCAGAACAAAGTGAAGAGAAAGGAGAGCCCCACACAGAAACACAANAGCCGTGCTTAAACTAATTAAGTGCTATAGGTCAGAATACCGCAATGGGAGTTAGCGCAGGCCACAATATGACTGCAGCACATGCACGAAACAAGGAGGTTACAAAGGCAGAACAAAGTGAAGAGAAAGGAGAGCCCCACACAGAAACACAANAGCACATGCACGAAACAAGGAGGTTACAAAGGCAGAACAAAGTGAAGAGAAAGGAGAGCCCCACACAGAAACACAAAGGTTTGAAGTCATCGTTTACCACGTCAAAGCCAATATCACCCTCTAAGTCTGTCGAAACATGATGCCGGATGGTACAGTGGTTTTGTCTATGAAGACCTCACACTAGTTCTTNCTGTCGAAACATGATGCCGGATGGTACAGTGGTTTTGTCTATGAAGACCTCACACTAGTTCTTTTTCTTGTATTTGTATTTCTTTTTCTTATCTCTTCAAGGCACTGACGATATAGAATTTTGTATTTACCCATGTACCATCCACACATTTTTTTTCAGAAACAAATTTTGAAAGTAGGAATGTAGATTTGGCATAGAGGTTTTGAAGAAAAATACAGGACTGGAAACATAGACTTCTTTCCCTCCCGCTAACGAGCGCATGGCTATGGCAGGTATAGTGGTGTCAGCCACATCACGTTTATAGAAACAAGGCAGATAAATGTTAAGGAAGGTGGATAGGGAGCGTGGCTTTCAGGCTGGTATGCAGGCACGTGGCCAGNGAAACAAGGCAGATAAATGTTAAGGAAGGTGGATAGGGAGCGTGGCTTTCAGGCTGGTATGCAGGCACGTGGCCAGCCCAGCGAGCGAGCAGTCCACATTTGAAGTGCTTGTTAATGTTCAGGTTTTCCATAGACTGGTNGGCACGTGGCCAGCCCAGCGAGCGAGCAGTCCACATTTGAAGTGCTTGTTAATGTTCAGGTTTTCCATAGACTGGTAACTTTTTAAACAATAATTACAGGGGGAAAAAAAATGGCATATACCATATTCATGCTGAAGATGTAATGTGCCATTAGATATTTTTAATTTTTTTCTGACAAGCCNAAAAAATGGCATATACCATATTCATGCTGAAGATGTAATGTGCCATTAGATATTTTTAATTTTTTTCTGACAAGCCTCCAAATCCCGTTGTTCCAGTGTGAGCTCCTTCACAGTTCTGCGAGCGCTCCGGCATGCATGTTAGTAGCTAAGACTGTTGGAAGAATGGGATGTGTCTCAGGGCAAGCCCTATACGCCTTAGGTCGGGTTTAAATTATCAACATTGGGCACATGCATCGCTGCTAAGCAGGGTTGTCTGTTGCCAAGGCCACAATTGTAGCCATGGCACAGCAAACCAGCGATAAGCAGAGAGAGCACTGGGAAAATCTGTGTGACAGTCGCGCAGGAGAAAATATAATTNGGCACAGCAAACCAGCGATAAGCAGAGAGAGCACTGGGAAAATCTGTGTGACAGTCGCGCAGGAGAAAATATAATTCTTTTATTGGATTGAGGGCAGGATAAAGTAGGGTGTTTGTTAGTTCGCAAAGATAGACTGTGCCATTAGACGAGTGGTCTTTTGTCCTTAAATACCTTGTCTGGTTGTATATACAGTCGGCCCGCCTTATTCGCGGACTTTGCATCGGCAGTTTCAACCAACAGTGGTTCAACTGAAAAATTATTGTTTTTTAATCTAAAAAAAACTTTTTAATGATTTACGCCACGCGCCACTTGCAGCACACATCTTGCCACGGTGTTGCAGTGCGTCCATATCGAAGTGCACGAGGTAGATAATCATTAGTCACTTAGTCGGGNACACATCTTGCCACGGTGTTGCAGTGCGTCCATATCGAAGTGCACGAGGTAGATAATCATTAGTCACTTAGTCGGGCGGTATCAGCCACAATGTCCGCTTTGTTAATGTACGTGCGTGCAGTATGTTTCGAATACGCATTTCTGTGGTCCGTNCGGTATCAGCCACAATGTCCGCTTTGTTAATGTACGTGCGTGCAGTATGTTTCGAATACGCATTTCTGTGGTCCGTTAATGTTCCTGCATCGTAATGGCTCCTAGAAAGAAAAGTGACAGCAATCCCCCTTAACCTAAGAGGGATCACAAAGTATTCAGTTTGAGCGATAAAATAAAAATGTTGGTTTTATTAAAGAGTGGCGTGTATAAAGTGTCCACTCAGCTGATACATTTTAAAGAACACAGCCACTGATAAAAGGCGTGCAAGAAAGTTAAATACTGTAACCTGTANTCAGCTGATACATTTTAAAGAACACAGCCACTGATAAAAGGCGTGCAAGAAAGTTAAATACTGTAACCTGTACACACGTGATATAAAATGTATCTGGCACCTTCTGATTGTGAAAACACACCTCAAATGTTTTTTCATAGTGCCAACACGTCTGCTTATCGACACACACGAGTCACATTTCCTCGGTCTTGAGAGAGTGGAGAAATAAATCGCGTGTTGTATATTTACGAAAATGCACTGCCGATGTTCTGCTGTCGCCACGTCTGTTAGCTGACACTCTGACTGAGATAGCATGAGTAGAATGACCTTGATTTTACCATTTTTGCAAGATCAAATCATCTGTTGTCTTTCACTTACCATCTGTAATCGCTCAAATATAGTACATTCCACCATGTCTCAAGAATGTTTGGGGGACGATGCTTTCCGGATATCAGAATATTCTGAATAACTGAAGGGAAGAATTTTAGTTGGTATATTAATAGCAAATATGGTACAAAACACACATTGTGTGCACTGCATTTTTGTTTACATTGTCCGTCATTACTAACGGCAGTTCTGTGATGCGACGCCGGCCACTCTTCCTCCCCTATACAACGTGCCCTCCCTCTGTCGTGCTACCCCTCCGTCACTTCTCCTCGCATACCACAGTTGCCCATGAAAAGTAGGTCACTGACTTGCTAACCAGNTCGTGCTACCCCTCCGTCACTTCTCCTCGCATACCACAGTTGCCCATGAAAAGTAGGTCACTGACTTGCTAACCAGCTGTAACTAGTTGCGCTGCACATCACGCCAGTAGCTTGCTTGTTTACGTATCCTCAGCCCAATGACGAGCATATTTNCTGTAACTAGTTGCGCTGCACATCACGCCAGTAGCTTGCTTGTTTACGTATCCTCAGCCCAATGACGAGCATATTTTAAACTGTATGTCTTTCTGATTAGTAGTTAGCAGCATTAGTTGTTCTCTGCTTGTAACGATTTATAAATAAAAAAATTTTACACTGCAATAAAACTAATGTAAAAGGATTTGTACAGCTGTATTCGAAAGGTAGCNATTTATAAATAAAAAAATTTTACACTGCAATAAAACTAATGTAAAAGGATTTGTACAGCTGTATTCGAAAGGTAGCCAAATGGTTTGTGATTGTTTCAAGTGTCGTGAAGTGTACCGCCGCTTATGCCGGGTGTTGCATAATTTCCTTCAGTNCAAATGGTTTGTGATTGTTTCAAGTGTCGTGAAGTGTACCGCCGCTTATGCCGGGTGTTGCATAATTTCCTTCAGTAGTGCTCGTACTCCACTAGCGGACATTTTTGTACTCCTATTGGCGGAGTTTTTTGTAAACATATAACACAACAAACACAGTGATTTAACTAATGTACCAGCATACAATTTTTTTTNTTGGCTGAGTTTTTTGTAAACATATAACACAACAAACACAGTGATTTAACTAATGTACCAGCATACAATTTTTTTTAAAAATTTCAACAATGTCTTTAATAGACAACACAATTTTCTTACGCTTTGTGNATGTACCAGCATACAATTTTTTTTAAAAATTTCAACAATGTCTTTAATAGACAACACAATTTTCTTACGCTTTGTGTTGGAACCAGAACTCTTGTTTGTCTTTTTTGCTGACATTGTTTAACACAACTACTAACTAAACATTCAAAATTGTCTACAAGCACTTAACAACACTACTTGTGAGCGAGATACTATATTGCAGATCGTCTGGCAGACTACTTATCATGTGCAAACTTCGGCGGGACGTGATGCTTGCTTGGTGAANTTGGCGGAGTTTTTTGTAAACATATAACACAACAAACACAGTGATTTAACTAATGTACCAGCATACAATTTTTTTTTAAAATTTCAACAATGTCTTTAATAGACAACATAATTTTCTTACGCTTTGTGCTGGAACCAGAACTCTTGTTTGTCTTTTTTGCTGACATTGTTTAACACAACTACTAACTAAACATTCAAAATTGTCTACAAGCACTTAACAACACTACTTGTGAGCGAGTTACTATATTGCAGATCGTCTGGCAGACTACTTATCATGTGCAAACTTCGGCGGGACGTAATGCTTGCTTGGTGAAGGAAGGGGATAGTTTCTTCACACAAGCGTCAAGCGGTGTGTTGTGTGACAGGGCACCAGACGTGTTACGAGTAACTGAAGGCCGCATAAACGGTGGAGTGTATTATTGAGTGCAGAAAATCAATACATAGAAAAAAATATGTGTGAAAATATGACAATGTTACATAATTGATGTGCATGTCCCGAGCATGTGCGGTTTTCACTCATCTGCGGTAGTCCCGGNTCTTCACACAAGCGTCAAGCGGTGTGTTGTGTGACAGGGCACCAGACGTGTTACGAGTAACTGAAGGCCGCATAAATGGTGGAGTGTATTATTGAGTGCAGAAAATCAATACATAGAAAAAAATATGTGTGTAAATATGACAGTGTTACATAATTGATGTGCATGTCCCGAGCATGTGCGGTTTTCACTCATCTGCNAATATGACAGTGTTACATAATTGATGTGCATGTCCCGAGCATGTGCGGTTTTCACTCATCTGCGGTAGTCCCGGAGCCAAGTACCGCGGATAAGGCTGTATTTTCTTCATGCTCATACNACAAGCCCCCAAATCCCGTTGTTCCAGTGTGAGCTCCTTCACAGTTCTGCGAGCGCTCCGGCATGCATGTTAGTAGTGACAGGGCACCAGACGTGTTACGAGTAACTGAAGGCCGCATAAACGGTGGAGTGTATTATTGAGTGCAGAAAATCAATACATAGAAAAAAATATGTGTGAAAATATGACAATGTTACATAATTGATGTACATGTCCCGAGCATCTGCGGTTTTCACTCATCTGCGGTAGTCCCGGAGCCAAGTACCGCGGATAAGGCTGTATTTTCTTCATGCTCATACGATACCCGTTGACTGTGATGGCGGCAGACAGCAGCAGCATGCTTTGCTGGATGGTAAAACAGCCAAAATCACAAATATAATACCCATCCAATTTAAGAGATGTCAGTTTTTTCAAACTTAGGGGGCATTTACAGTAGAACCTTACTATAATGACCCCTCAAGGTTTCCAGAAATAAGGTTCTTGTGACAGGTCGGTCGCTATAGATTTTTTGGGGAATTTTGTACCAATTTTGACCCATTCCAAACCGTACTCATCAGAATTTGAAATTTTTTGCATGAAGTCCATGTTAAATTGTTTCTGGCACAAAAGACACCTTTTTTTTTTTTTAATCTTATATTAATTTGTTTAAAATCAGATGTCTTATGAAAAAAAAATTTGCCAGTGTGTGTCATATTTTGTCCCCCCTTGTCTCACAAGATGTTAAAAACATTAGTGGCACCAAGATTTACTGTGCATCGTAAGTCCATTTTCAATTGTCTCTGGCATAAAGTGAACATTTTTTTTACATGGAATATTAATTTAATTCAGTAGTTAAGTCATTTTCAGTATAAAATGATGCCACAGAACCTTCCTTGATACCAATCAATTACAAAAATGTTGTCACAGCTTACATTTTTCTGAGCGAAAGTTCGGTGGCCCCTTGCAANCCGCTTACATTTTTCTGAGCGAAAGTTTGGTGGCCCCTTGCAAAAAAATGACTATATTTCAACAAAATATTAATTTACATAATAAACAAACATCTCCCAAATAAAATGATACCACAAATAGGTATCTGCAACCTTTGTTGCCAATCAATTACAAAAACTGAAACATTGAATTCTATGTACGTTTTTGCGGCATATTTACGAACAAAACCAAAGTTTTGTTGTTTATACAGTCGCACACTATTTTTTTTTTTCAAAACCCAGGTTACCAAAACTCTTATTTCAACTGACTGTATAAATGCATTGAAGGTCATGTCTGTTATGTTGGATTAACCCCAAGGGATGAAGCTATCAAAAGAGCACGGGAGGGGGTTGGGGGCGAGACTGGCACTTATCAAGTTTGATGGATTGGCGAAGAGGTGCATGCCACGATGGGAGGAAGACTTACTATGGTTTCACAGTCCAGAATTGTGATTGGGAGTCAGTTTGTAGGCTTCCATACTTCTGATGGCATGTCCATAATAACAAATTGTAGTAAGTCGTCAACAAACAGTAGTCAAAACCCAAGAGAATTGCAAGTCTTAATAACAAGCAAATTGAGAAGACAAGGGAGGCAGAGCATAGTGGCAGGACAAATACTGAGGGTAGTCGTATCCCGCAGGAAAACATTTTTGGCACCTGAGGGGTGGAGGGTGTGCAGAATTAATAGGTATTAGCTGGAGGCCTAGGGGGGATGATATATTATTTTAGATATGAGCTATAGCCTGACCTGTTCAGTGCCTACAAAAACAAATAAAACTTATAGCAATCAAAAAACGGCAACAAATTAATTTTTCAGCAGATTTTCCTAGGCTTTTTACACTCAAATTTTTCACAGTTCCTCAAAAACGAGTTATTACTGAAAGACTCTCTCTAAATGGGGTTGACGGGGGCAGATGGTACTCTGGTAACTACAAGTACTGTACTGCCAGGCAGTGCATATAACTATGACTATCACTTTTTATATTGCTCTAATTATCTTTGTATTTTCCTCAGTGTGATTATAATTGAACATCTGTTATAATTTCCTGTTACATCGCCACTCTCTATTTCTGCTTCCCTCCTCCCGTTTCATGAGTAGCAGGCTCTTGATGCGTTACAGCTGGGTTTGGGTGGTNAACAGTAGCAGGCTCTTGATGCGTTACGGCTGGGTTTGGGTGGTGCGCGTCACGTGAGCAAGGGTTTCATGAGGTGTCAGGTCAGAAGGTTGGCTGACCTTGGTTGGGTCTCACCCATGTTTGACTTGCTGCTGCATACTNTGATTATAATTGAACATCTGTTATAATTTCCTGTTACATCGCCACTCTCTATTTCTGCTTCCCTCCTCCCGTTTCATGAGTAGCAGGCTCTTGATGCGTTACAGCTGGGTTTGGGTGGTGCGCGTCACGTGAGCAAGGGCTTCATGAGGTGTCAGGTCAGAAGGTTGGCTGACCTTGGTTGGGTCTCACCCATGTTTGACTTGCTGCTGCATACTNCTTCATGAGGTGTCAGGTCAGAAGGTTGGCTGACCTTGGTTGGGTCTCACCCATGTTTGACTTGCTGCTGCATACTGTTTCGCAGGTCTGCACCCCTTCCCAGGTCTACAAATGGTAGAGTGGACTTCCCGCTGGTCTTATGGTGTGACTGCGACTAAGACGTCTGGATAGGCAACTGGATGCTGCGGGCTGGATACTTGCGTGGCGACTCCCAAGGCCACGGTAGGCCTAGTCGTAGGCGGACGATGATGGATAGGGGTCTCAGAAGGTCTTGCAGGGAGGCTCGAAGAGATTAAGGGTGTGAACTGTGAGGTGAGACGTCAGATGCTGGCTGGCGGCTTGAGCTCGTTCTCTGTGTCAAGGAGCTGAAGGCTGACGGGGTTTGGTTGCTTAGAAATTGGCCATCCTCAGGGGCAGTAGCTGGCCTGTCATTCCACTTTATTCCCCTTCTGTGGGTGAAAGGAATCTACTGAAGGTTCTACTATCCACTTCCTCAAAGCTGGGGAAGGCGGCAGTTTCCCTAGTTAGGAATACCCAGAGGTGGCTGGATCACTCCTCGTCATACCTGCGACTCCAACCAGTGGATCAATACGTTGTGGATGGAGTGGGTTAACTGACTTGGGTGGCCTAACCGCTCTGTCCTGTAGTCTTGCTAGTAGAGGGTTCTACCGTACTGCGCACCAGGTACTCTTCAGTACCCAGTCCACAGTATGGGTGGCCAATTAATATTTGGTGTTTGACGACGGATGTGTTGTTTTTTTAGGGGATCGGCCGCAATCCTATTCTACACTCTTAAAAGTTAATGTCAAACAGTAGTGACAACTNGTGTTGTTTTTTTAGGGGATGGGCCGCAATCCTATTCTACACTCTTAAAAGTTAATGTCAAACAGTAGTGACAACTTGCTGCTTCCTGCTTAGTCGGAGAACAACACTGGTGGTTTCCTATGTTTGGGAAAATAACTATTCCATTTATTTGTNGTGTTGTTTTTTTAGGGGATCGGCCGCAATCCTATTCTACACTCTTAAAAGTTAATGTCAAACAGTAGTGACAACTCGCTGCTTCCTGCTTAGTCGGAGAACAACACTGGTGGTTTCCTATGTTTGGGAAAATAACTATTCCATTTATTTGTNCGCTGCTTCCTGCTTAGTCGGAGAACAACACTGGTGGTTTCCTATGTTTGGGAAAATAACTATTCCATTTATTTGTAAAAGCTGGTAGTTGAGTCCTCTTCCTCTGATATCTGTGTTTTTCACTGAAGTCAGGGTACAAATAAGTACTGTATATAACCCATTGTAATTNGTCCTCTTCCTCTGATATCTGTGTTTTTCACTGAAGTCAGGGTACAAATAAGTACTGTATATAACCCATTGTAATTCAACATTTTAACCAACTTAAATTCTTTACAAACCACGTCTTGGCTTTGACTCGGGAACAGCATACATACTTATTCAACCAAGTTAATGTAAAACCAGCTGATAAAATGAACAATACCTATTTACCATTACCGNACAGCATACATACTTATTCAACCAAGTTAATGTAAAACCAGCTGATAAAATGAACAATACCTATTTACCATTACCGTTACAGGCCTGATATTAATTTAATAAATTGGTCCCTGTTCATAAAGATGTGCATTTTTTCTGTCAAATGTGCCTCCTTATCATTCAGCTGTGTCTGATCTCTAACAAGGTCACGGCCATGTAGATATGCAGTTTGTATTGAGTAAGCTTTGGCTGTCCTTGGTGATACTCAGCNTCTCTAACAAGGTCACGGCCATGTAGATATGCAGTTTGTATTGAGTAAGCTTTGGCTGTCCTTGGTGATACTCAGCAGAGCTTGTTTCCTTCCCTTACACGGCTGGCAGGGTGGGAGCTAGTTGCCCAGTAACCAGCGTGACTTCCTTGTNGCAGAGCTTGTTTCCTTCCCTTACACGGCTGGCAGGGTGGGAGCTAGTTGCCCAGTAACCAGCGTGACTTCCTTGTTGGTAGAAACTAGTGTCACATTTTTTGGTAAACCCTGATGAGAAAGAGATGACTGAGTTACGCAGGAGCACACTATAGTTAACAATATATATATTTGGTATTTATTATCAAGTCTTAACTTGTAGATCAAATTTTAAAAGTACATAATAAAGAAAACATATTATGTAGTTTGAGGCAAAATTTGTTATATCATAGTGTTGTCACTGTCATGGAACTGTTACAATTTCTAGTATTTTATTTTTGTAGCTACAAGATTGCAATACAAGAGTTTCAGGCAAATGGCAACACCAATGGAAACATTAACACCAATGGAAAATTCAACATCAATGGAAACATCAACGCCAAAGTCGTGCTCGTTATCACCTCTTGTTGTGCTGCTACAGGTACTTGAGAAATTTAACCTTACAGTAGTGGCAAAATAACTTGCAAGTAGTTGTGTTGCTAACACGTAACATCTTTCATTTCAAAAAAATTACTAACGGGATATAAAACCGATAGTGGAGAAATGTGCTGTTAATGACTCGGGCTGTGCCATTGCTGATAGCCTGAGAAACTCCCCTAAGGTTGAGCATGGCTGTGCTGCGGCTACTGGAAGGTCAGGATGGCAGCATTTTGTTGCTGTATGATGCATGTGCCCTTGTGTGCATGTGAGTGAGAAGGGAGGTGCATCACAGTCCACACAACAGATACAGTAGCAGTTGAATTAGAATAGAGAGAGTTGTGTTGTTATAGATATGCATGTAACACAGTGTATTTGGAATTTTGTGCTACATGGTATATATATGTACAGTCTGTTTCATATAAGAATTTTTTATTTTTTTGACAGATTGTGTATCAGTAACTAGTAAACAAATAGGCTACATATCCTTNCCATTGTAGAAAGTAAAGTTTTTTTAATGATTGCCCTATATTTTGGCTATGTGGAGAAATGTGCTGTTAATGACTCAGGCTGTGCCATTGCTGATAGCCTGAGAAACTCCCCTAGGGTTGAGCATGGCTGTGCTGCGGCTACTGGAAGGTCAGGATGGCAGCATTTTGTTGCTGTATGATGCATGTGCCCTTGTGTGCATGTGAGTGAGAAGGGAGGTGCATCACAGTCCACACAACAGATACAGTAGCAGTTGAATTAGAATAGAGAGAGTTGTGTTGTTATAGATATGCATGTAACACAGTGTATTTGGAATTTTGTGCTACATGGTATATATATGTGCAGTCTGTTTCATTTAAGAATTTTTTATTTTTTTGACAGATTGTGTATCAGTAACTAGTAAACAAATAGGCTACATATCCTTCTGTCGCCACGTGGTTTCCAAACCATGTTTTGTCTGTAATGACGGACGTCGATGAGATGTTAAGCCTACCTACCTACCTACCTACCTACATCAAAACATGTCGCCAAGCTGATGACTCATAGATAAGGCCCCCTAAAAGTGGTAAATAAAATTTCCAAATGTAGTCATAAAAAAATTGTTAAAAGCGGTACAAAAATTCACTTAAAAACATTAAGGCTGTAAATAAAAACATTAAAGTGGTAAANTTAAAAGCGGTACAAAAATTCACTTAAAAACATTAAGGCTGTAAATAAAAACATTAAAGTGGTAAATAAAAACTTTGCTGTTCGTCATGAATGTTTGAAAATCCAGCGCAAAAAACTATAAAATAATGGAATTGTCTTTTGTAGGTAAATAAACTCAAAATAATTCGTAAAAAAACCAGGATTTTCACATTTTACGTTACTGGCTACTAAAAAATTCTATGTAAATTCAAATTAAAAATATTATTTGATTATTACATTTAACACAGCACTATAAAGTGCACAGTACAGAAAAACACACACATATATATATATATATATATTTGTACAAACAGAGTTCACTACCGAAACAAGTGCCAAATTGATAAATGCCAATNTATATTTGTACAAACAGAGTTCACTACCGAAACAAGTGCCAAATTGATAAATGCCAATATATGTAGAGACAAAAAATTTATACTTCTAACTTAAGAACACAAACAATAATTCACCACTAAATTTTTAAAGTGATAACACCAAATCCTATAACAANAATACTTCTAACTTAAGAACACAAACAATAATTCACCACTAAATTTTTAAAGTGATAACACCAAATCCTATAACAAGAAAATATATATCTTGTTTAGAACAGTGTCAATTTACATGCTAGCACCAAAGTATTTGGCAAGCATTAGCTCAATGTTGTTCGGTTTTAGACCTGTCCGCAAATCGGTTAAAATGTGTCCATATGCAGAGAAAGCCCGCTCGCTGTCTGCATTTGATGTGGGAATCCCCAGCATGGACACAGCTTGTTACACAAAAGTTGAATGTTGCTCACGTAGACGTACGTTTTGTAACTTCTGTAGTCATCAAACGGGAAGAAAGTTTTGCAAGATAGCCTTGCAGGAATTCTGTCTGCGTGAGTGTGTTCAGCAAAGGAAAACTTCTTACAAATGCAAACAATTTTTTATCAACGATGTTGTTTTTTATATTTCTGACACCAAACAATTGGTCAGTAGTTGCAAAAAATTGTTTTGCAGTGTATTTATTCTTAAGACTGTGTATTTTGGAGTGACACTTCAAACCCACATTTTTTAGGTCTTCCTTCATTGCACACTGCTTAACCTGTGTTAGCAGTTGAGCAATAGCAGCAGATGTTTGTTCTCTAAATATGCCTTTGCTAACTAACTTTTTCCACAAGAGATCGAGACTATTGTTGTATAATTTGTGACATAGGATGTACTGTGAGCCCTCAAGTTCCACATGTTCTCAATAAGTGCAGTGCAGTGTTCTACTAAAAACAGTGCATAGCACTTCACGGTGTCACACTTGGTGATACTTAAGTTGCTGAAATAGTTTGTAGCACAACCCTCAGCTTCCGTTTGCTGAAAGNCACGGTGTCACACTTGGTGATACTTAAGTTGCTGAAATAGTTTGTAGCACAACCCTCAGCTTCCGTTTGCTGAAAGCATTCAATCAGATCTTCAAGATATTCACGTTACATGAGTTGTCTTACTTTGGTTCTCAAGGTGGACCAGCTCACTGGTACTGGGAAGAGGGTGGCATTGAGAAATCCTTGTTTGGCATTTTGAACACATGAATTCAATTGTGGCAGTGAAACATTCTACAAACTAGCTACAATGTTAAGTTTATGTGTCCAGCACTGAACATGAACCATGCTTTTGGAAAATATCGCCCTCAAAGAGTCCATAAATTTATTTAGTCATGTAGCGTACAGAGTCACTAACCACTGCCACAACATTTTTAAATTTAATTTCATGCTCTGCTACCACAGACAAAATTGCTCGTGAACTGAGTCACGGTAATCGTAAGAGGTCAAGAAAATACGGTGGTTGTTTCACACGTTCACCAAGTCTGAAAGAACACTCATCAAAACAACAAATACGCAGCAGCCCATTCTGTTTGTGGTTTCATCACACATGATACAAACTTTCTTGTTTTTTAAAGCCTCCTTTAATTGAGTGAAATGATGCTCTCTGATTTTTGGGACATAATTTTCCCTCAGGACCTGGGCCGTTGGAATATTTCCTGAACCTGAAATAAAAGTGAGAAATTGGGTAGGCCTACTTCTTTGTTTATTTTTAAAACTTATTANGCATTGAGAAATCCTTGTTTGGCATTTTGAACACATGAATTCAATTGTGGCAGTGAAACATTCTACAAACTAGCTACAATGTTAAGTTTATGTGTCCAGCACTGAACATGAACCATGCTTTTGGAAAATATCGCCCTCAAAGAGTCCATGCATTTAGTCATGTAGCATGCAGAGTCACTAACCACTGCTACAAATTTCATATTTAATTTCATGCTGTGCTACCACAGACAAAATTGCTCACGAACACTCAGTGCCATTAGCATTCTCCAGTTCTTNTATTTAATTTCATGCTGTGCTACCACAGACAAAATTGCTCACGAACACTCAGTGCCATTAGCATTCTCCAGTTCTTCTATGCCACCAACAAACACACGTTGTTCACCAAGTCTGAAAGAACACATATCAAAACAAAAAATATGCAGCAGCCCNCTATGCCACCAACAAACACACGTTGTTCACCAAGTCTGAAAGAACACATATCAAAACAAAAAATATGCAGCAGCCCATTCTGTTTGTGGTTTCATCACACATGATACAAACTTTCTTGTTTTTTAAAGCCTCCTTTAATTGAGTGAAATGATGCTCTCTGATTTTTGGGACATAATTTTCCCTCAGGACCTGGGCCGTTGGAATATTTCCTGAACCTGAAATAAAAGTGAGAAATTGGGTAGGCCTACTTCTTTGTTTATTTTTAAAACTTATTAATTCCATCTAATTAACACAAGCTTGTAAGGACAATTCAGACAAATTGCTGTATTTTCTGGTTTATATTTGTAATCAATATTTTATAGCATTAAAAAAAGGAACCTAAAAATTTGACACGTAGGCCTACATTGAAAACGTGATTTCAAAGAACTAAATAAAAATTGTCGGTTTATGACATGTAGAATATGTTGATTTTATAGTAACCTATGAAGATCTATATTTTTTCATAAAGTGGGAAGATATCCTCTGTGCATNTTAGAATATGTTGATTTTATAGTAACCTATGAAGATCTATATTTTTTCATAAAGTGGGAAGATATCCTCTGTGCATTACTGTGCAAATATATAAACAAAAATACAGATAGATGACAACCCTGCATTTACATGCTTACCTGGTACATATTTTCGAAGCCAATTTTTCAACTACTCATCGTCTGCCTTTTCAATAGGTATGTTGGCTGCGAGCAACATTTTCGTGAAGTCTATTATAAACTCTTGTNATCGTCTGCCTTTTCAATAGGTATGTTGGCTGCGAGCAACATTTTCGTGAAGTCTATTATAAACTCTTGTTTATTTGGTTTCGTTGTCTGACACATCAATTGCGCTAACAATGCTCAGTTGTTTGGGGTGTTATGGTTTTCTAGGTAGAATTATTTTGTTTATTTGTGTGAATCACCTTGTACATGTTTTTTGCATGTCTCTTTGCGTTGCCATTCAACACAGCTGTCGCAGTATTTGCACATCATAGTTTTGTTTCGTTCATCAAATATGAAAAAACCATCAATTTTAAAATCCCGTTCCCGTTCATGGTATATTAAACAATGTCTGAGTATTAAAATACGTTAACACACGTAACAGGAACCTACGCAAAAACAAATAGTAAAGTAAATACCAAATAAAAACAGTGGAAACTAGTGTTGTCAACTTAGGTGTATAATCTATACTGGGCAAAGAAGCACCAGGAACTATCCTTTTTTTAAATACGATATAGTAATGTTTTCTACCTTACACAACAGAACAATTGAACATTTTAACTGTTTACAAATATACGTCCCACGTATAGTATTCCACAGGTGGTATCGTGACTTGAGAAAGCAAAAACGCTGCAACATGTTACACAAAATGGCGTCTATCAATGTGCATTTGTGGCGTGGTGGCTGGCGTGTGATCTACGTAAGACATCTTTCTCTTATACAGCAGCGTAATTATTTTCTCATGTACGGCAGCTATGACCGAGCTCCTCCATGTTTACTTTCTACGCGTGCACGATAAAGGATATTTTGTTTATGAACATGAGTGAACAAATTATTGCACGATTGAAACGCTATTCATTTGTTCACATTTTTTTTACCTTTTTACAAACTAAGATAAAACATTAAAATGTAATGTTTGTAGACCAATTCCTGAACGTGTTTTGGAGGTAAATTTTTTTTTTAAATGTCAATATCTCGTAAATAAGTCGCAACAAACTTTCTGTAGCAGTTTTTTTTATGTACAGCCTATGCATGCCGAGATACGTTATTTCGCCACCTACTGTTAAAATGTGAGCGTGTGTTTGCTTTGCAATACTATAAACAAAATTGTACTGGAAAACGTGGTTATATTTAGCGCATTAAAGTCAGATATGCCATATTTCGCGTAAAAACTAAATTTTCTGACGATTTCGCGTTTGTCGTCGTTCATTCGCGATCGCGAAAAGTCTATGCCCCTACTCATAGATAATGAGAAAANTTGCAATACTATAAACAAAATTTTACTGGAAAACGTGGTTATATTTAGCGCATTAAAGTCAGATATGCCATATTTCACGTAAAAACTAAATTTTGTGACGATTTCGCGTTTGTCGTCGTTTATTCGCGATCGCGAAAAGTCCATGCCCCTACTCATAGATAATGAGAAAATAATTGATTTTACTCTAGAATTTTTTTATCGCTGCAACAGACATAAGTTGATCAAGATCCATAGTTTATTCACTTGAAAATTGTTTGAGAATCGCAGCTTTCTTGCCCAGCAAACGGAACAATAATACAACATAAGGTCTTAGTTTGATATGTGAGGGCAATATGTTCATATTATTACTAAAATTGTCATACCCATTAATNTGCAACAGACATAAGTTGATCAAGATCCATAGTTTATTCACTTGAAAATTGTTTGAGAATCGCAGCTTTCTTGCCCAGCAAACGGAACAATAATACAACATAAGGTCTTAGTTTGATATGTGAGGGCAATATGTTCATATTATTACTAAAATTGTCATACCCATTAATGTGGTCACAATATATTTGAAACATCCATAATGAAATTCAATATCACNATTATTACTAAAATTGTCATACCCATTAATGTGGTCACAATATATTTGAAACATCCATAATGAAATTCAATATCACAAACACTTGAAAATTTGTTCTAATCAAAAGACTGAATTTGTGTTTGCAACTCGCACATCCATTTCGCTGAATGCACCTACAACTAGTCATGTNGTTCTAATCAAAAGACTGAATTTGTGTTTGCAACTCGCACATCCATTTCGCTGAATGCACCTACAACTAGTCATGTGGCTGGGTGTGCACTTAAAAGGACGACATAAGACAGTACAGCTACGTTTGTTATAGACCTCAAATTAGGTTTAATGTCTTTAATAAGACTTAATTAATTGTGGTTCTTATGAGGTAGCAGTTTGGACATTACAGTTTGNGTTTAATGTCTTTAATAAGACTTAATTAATTGTGGTTCTTATGAGGTAGCAGTTTGGACATTACAGTTTGTATGTTATGCCGTTTTTAAATAAGTCAAGTCTATTTTACCGTTGCTTCACTGCTAGTGTACTTTTTTGAAATCTCATTTCAGTACTTAATTCAGTAAATAACTATTGCAAGTAATATTTGATTGTCTTATTACCTTAGGTATTTAATTAATGTNTTCAGTACTTAATTCAGTAAATAACTATTGCAAGTAATATTTGATTGTCTTATTACCTTAGGTATTTAATTAATGTGATAATAAATGCTTTTATTATCCATTTGAGCATCTACAATTTATTTAATAACTAGCTGTGCCCGCGGCTCCGCTCGCGTGGACTACAGAATTATTGTTTAGGTTTTTTTTTAAATAAAGTTGAATTGTACTTAATGTTACTTTTTCACAAAACTTTTGATATCTTTTAAACTATAGGCAGGAATTGTACGCTGTATAGAACATTTATTATCCTTGTTAAACAGTTGTAATGAAATTTTTTTTCCTGTGTTAAATATTGCATTTTTAATGGGGAAACAATAGCTTGAATTTTACGTATTTATTTATCGAGAAATTAAATTAGTATTTCTCTGTTATAGATAGATATATGCTACAGTGGGGTTTTTTTTTTGTCTTTTTATTCCACACAATTCTTTAATACATGATATATTTCCATCTTTAATGCTTTAGACATCGTATTGCAAGAGAGCGCGCTGGTGGCAAACTTTTTTCAGACTTGATACACTATTATCGTCACTGCTTATTCCTTATGTTACTTTACGTAACAAAATATATACTAATTGGTCCGGTCTCTTGTTAGCTACGTGGTTCTCGAGTGATAAGCGCACTAACACACACACACACACACACACACACATTGAGTTTTATAATATGTATAGATTTTTATTTGTTTGGTGCTATGATATANGAGAGCGCGCTGGTGGCAAACTTTTTTCAGACTTGATTCACTATTATCGTCACTGCTTATTCCTTATGTTACTTTAGGTAACAAAATATATACTAAAACCAGGCCAGAGAACATAGCTACGTGGTTCTCGAGTGATAAGCACACTAACACACACACACACACACACACATTGAGTTTTATAATATGTATAGATTTTTATTTGTTTGGTGCTATGATATAACTGTTCAGGGTAATTTATTTATTTATTTAAGCTTATGTAATGCGTTATTTACGTATTTCAGTTTATTTAAATATTATTTGTCAATATTTTACCATTGTGGTATTTTTTTCATTACTTTGATTTCAATTCAGTTTTGGCGTGTGCTTTCAAAGTTAGGTTTTAATCCCATGTCACCCGCATACCTGTGTTTCCTGAGAAATTGTTTTTAGGCATCTGCGAATCAGTAATACAGTAGAACCCACTTATAAGGTTCCCGTTGAAAGGGTTTTCCCGTCTATAATGCAGGATTTTTCTGATCTGGAATGTTTCTCCATAAGCATTCCTGGAAATAATGTTTTAGTTTTCCCGCATATAATGCAAACTGTTTCTGATTCAGTAATACTTGTATGCATTCATCTATGGAATCATACCGATTGTTTATCTTTTTACGTGAATGTAAATGGATTAAAGAGTTTAATATTAAAGGTTTGCGAAGCTTCGCATTTTCAAAGGCGAATCCTTCGATTTCATCTCCAGGTCTTTTGAAAGTTTTCCCATGAAAGGAAGCTTGCTGGGGCTGGGAAAGGAAAACCACAATGGAAAAGATGCTCAACTTACACTGTTTTTCAAACAAAGTTTTTAGTTTTTATNGGATTAAAGAGTTTAATATTAAAGGTTTGCGAAGCTTCGCATTTTCAAAGGCGAATCCTTCGATTTCATCTCCAGGCCTTTTGAAAGTTTTCCCATGAAAGGAAGCTTGCTGGGGCTGGGAAAGGAAAACCACAATGGAAAAGATGCTCAACTTACACTGTTTTTCAAACAAAGTTTTTAGTTTTTATCCCAACCTCCACCATGCAGAGATAATCTACCAGTTTGACATTGACAAGGGTCGGCCCACCAGCAAGGGGGGAGAGTGAATGTGCGTGACACATACCAGTGGAAGGCTGTTTAAGGAGGGTGACTGACCATAACATAACACAAATACAGTGTAGATTTTCTGTCTCGAAAAATTCACATTTCTTTGCCTTTCTAATTTTGACATGTGCAGTGATGTCATAACAATTAACGCATTTATCACATGGTGCGGGAGTTGGGCTGACGTATGTACCACATCTGATACGTCTTTTTGGAAGAACTGCACACTTTCCTTGTAAGCAGTGAAAGTGGCTCAACTCCTTTTCTGAGGCCCTAATGCCACCACCATCCAGCAAGTTTACTATCTAACCTGACCTTAACAAGGGTCCTTGGAGGAGGAAAGGGAAGAGGTCAAATGTTGATAGCCACCCATTTAAATCACTGTGCGGTGGTGGTGCCAAATGGGACTGGATATATGGAGTATGGTAGTTTTTATAAAGTTTGTAGGTATCTAAATGTATAATGATTACTTTCTTGCAGATTTTTATATTTCGGTTTTTCAGCAGTGCAAGATTAGGATATGTTTTATTCCATTGCTCAGTGTCTAGTAGGCATACATTTTTTGGCAGNGGAGTATGGTAGTTTTTATAAAGTTTGTAGGTATCTAAATGTATAATGATTACTTTCTTGCAGATTTTTATATTTCGGTTTTTCAGCAGTGCAAGATTAGGATATGTTTTATTCCATTGCTCAGTGTCTAGTAGGCATACATTTTTTGGCAGTAACAGTACAAATGAGTTGAATACACTTGAAAACTGTAACCTACTATAAATTAATGTATATATTTTTTAATCTTTCGACTTCGATTTTTCTTTGAAATTTTTTTGCATAATGCAAGCTTCGCTTCGACTTCTCTTTGCATTTTAAAAACGACCTTCGCACATGCCTAGTTAATATTTACGTAGTGAAAATTAATTCGTCCTTGAAACAGTTTTAGTAAAAAATTAAAATGAGTGCCTCTAAGAAAAGGCAAATTTTCATTATCTGAAAAGTTAAACTTAATTAAGCATGTGGACATTAATCCCGGTAGAACACGCACAACAATTCCTCGTAATTTGGAAATCCCAGTGATTATTCTGAACCGAATCATTGATGCAACCAGGAGACAAACTCCCATGAAAGATTTTATGTTACGCATTTTGCTTGTAGACACTTTTGTGTGCTTTGGTATCAGGAGACAAACTGCCATGAACAATTGTACTTGTTTTGCATGTACAGTAATCTTTTGCTCATTTACTAATTTTATGATTTTGCAACTAGGAGATAAAATTTCATAAAAGATTATGTATTTTAAAAAAATATTAGTTTTGTTCATTTTATAATGTTTTGTGTTCATTANAAAATTTCATAAAAGATTATGTATTTTAAAAAAATATTAGTTTTGTTCATTTTATAATGTTTTGTGTTCATTACGGTGCATAATTTTATATCTTTTGTTGTCCCGATTCTAGAATTTTTGTGTTTTCCTCTTATAGTGTTTTCCTGCTTATAGTGTCACTTTCTTGCGGACCCCTGAAGAACCTTATAAGAGGGTTCCACTGTATACATCTCAAATCGAATTTCAAATCAAAATTAAAATTATTCACAAATTAAATTTTTTTAAACCATATCTTAAAGTGGGCGAACACCATTACTTAAGAGTTAACAAATATTTCAATGTTTTGCAAGATTTCTATTTTTACTTTTATAACCTACAAATTTTTTAGACAGATGTCAGTGTATTAGGACCTTAAATTTTGTTTAGCATTACAATGACAAGTGGATTAGCTGACAGCATGTTAATAAAATATACAGCCGCCACTTGACGCACCAGCTGATGGCGAAGGGATACATAAATAAAAAAATAAACATTGGGGCTACTTTCATCGAATTGTCAAACTCTTGCCAAACTACCTTAGACAGGGAGTATACTTCTGCAATGTTGCAAAGGGGGGGGGGAGAGGGGGTGGTCGTCCGCCAGCCACACGCCTCTTTACACCAGGCTGTGATGGTCAACCACAGCCACGTCATGCCTCTACTCCCTTCTCCCTAATCCTGACTGCGCTAGTCTGCCAGCCACCAAATACCTCGCCACCCCTCTATATAGAACCGCCAATCTGCCGAACCAGGAATCATGCTTCTGCCCACCACTTTTCCATTAGTGAAGGCCACATCAGATACTGATGAAAACAAAATGATAAACTCGAAAATGCAGAAGCATATTTCAGAATTGCTTACCCACACCCTGGCTGAACGAGTACAACCNACAAAATGATAAACTCGAAAATGCAGAAGCATATTTCAGAATTGCTTACCCACACCCTGGCTGAACGAGTACAACCGTACTAAACAAATTTGGCCCAGGTCTTGTATTCATGTACAGTTTACTTCTTTAATATTGATTACTTAATTTTTTGAGTTCGTAATCGTACAGTTTCAACTTGGACTAACTTTGGATAGACAGTATGGTTCTTGTAATACTACTCATTTTCATAACAAGTTTTTTTTTTNTTTCAACTTGGACTAACTTTGGATAGACAGTATGGTTCTTGTAATACTACTCATTTTCATAACAAGTTTTTTTTTTGTCATGGTCATGTACTTACTATCTTTGAATGACCTGATACAGTAGACCATTNCATTTTCATAACAAGTTTTTTTTTTGTCATGGTCATGTACTTACTATCTTTGAATGACCTGATACAGTAGACCATTTATTTTGCACTTGCCCATGGAACAGTTGAAAGTCAGTCGAGGATGGTTCACCATATTTATTCTTCTAAAACACCAATTAAAAACCTGTGTATGGATAGAAAAAGAACCACTATTAACTAAAACTTAAATTTGGACTGCTTGTTTGCTTACTCTGTTGTATGCTGACGGACCAGCCTGAAAGCTAACCTCCCACTCCACCATTGTAACTGTTATCTAAATTTTTTTTTCCTCCTGTCAGCATCACGTGACTGACATTACTGTTCTTACCGTAATCTAGATTCTTGGCAGGGTCGCTTCCAGATTTTTGCATGTGGGAATCGTGCCAGACTATAATGCTAGTCAGCAGGTTTTCTTGAGGATATCCCGTNGCTTCCAGATTTTTGCATGTGGGAATCGTGCCAGACTATAATGCTAGTCAGCAGGTTTTCTTGAGGATATCCCGTTACCCCAGCCTTGCATTCTGGTGCTGCTCCATACTCACCTTGTTTCACCCTCATCTGATCTCAAGACCCTGATGTTAAGAGCCACACAAACCTCTCCACTCCACTTACCATAGTAATTCACTTAACAGGAGGTAAAAAGTAGTGCTGTGAATCACTTAACCAGGCAAAGAATTATTCTTACTTGTAAAAACTAGTCCCAAACTGGTTTTTCTTCGTAAAACGTGAATATAAGAAAGAGAGGAATTGATAAAAGAGGGACGTTTTAGCCATGTACAGCGCCTTAGCATTCCAAGAATTACAACAGAGACTCAAAGAATTAGTATACCCATAAATTAAAACATTACTCTCAAGTTCAACAGACGTAACTAGAAATAATAATATTATGTAGAAATAATAAGGTACTTAGCTCACTTGCCACCCGTCNCAAGTTCAACAGACGTAACTAGAAATAATAATATTATGTAGAAATAATAAGGTACTTAGCTCACTTGCCACCCGTCAACTAAGCTGGCAAGCACTGTACATATGGTACACATTTACATTTATGGTGGAAACTTGAGTTTAACTCAAAAATTTTATACTGAACTTGACTTGAGTTTCATGCAACTTGATTCGAAGCTGTGAAAATCGAACTCGCCCATCACCACAAAAAATTCATAAAAGTGTAACTTATGATGGGAACCTTACATTTTATTATTTTACTTTCACAAAGTATTGTTGACTTAATTATGCATGGTAGCATGTTGTGAACTTTTTGATTGGGGGCACTGCAAATGCCATCCTATGTTATGATACAGTTACAAAGTTGGTAGTTCTTTCATTCATCTGACAAAATCTGCCCACTTTAGTAGAGATGTGTAGACTTGTACGTTGTGGTGACTAACCAACCAATATTTCTGTTTTAAGGCTCGGCTTCACCCCTTTCACAGAAGTTTTTCCTTTTCCACTCATAGTTTTGGATTCATAGTAATTACTGACAATGTAAGAGCATAAAAAATTTACATATTACGAGGAGTTTGATATTTTTTGTGTAATTTATAATTGTTTTTTATCTGCTTGTAATAANATAAAAAATTTACATATTACGAGGAGTTTGATATTTTTTGTGTAATTTATAATTGTTTTTTATCTGCTTGTAATAAGTCTAGAACATATTAACCCATGATGGCCTGAAGGGCTGGGGTGCATCGGCTTCTACTAGATTTNATAAAAAATTTACATATTACGAGGAGTTTGATATTTTTTGTGTAATTTATAATTGTTTTTTATCTGCTTGTAATAAATCTAGAATATATTAACCCATGATGGCCTGAAGGGCTGGGGTGCATCGGCTTCTACTAGATTTTTTTGGTTCTGCGTAAGTGAGACACTCAGGCTCGGGGTGCAGACCCTAATTATTCGTGATCTGCAGGTTCTGGCGCTTGGCCTTGACTAGCCTGTTGAATAAAGTAGGGCGGGTAGGCCGCCTACACAATACAAAGTCTATCTGGGCTAGACTAGGCTTTCGGTTGTTTGGCGTTGGTGGGGCCGCTGGTTTACCTCTAACGTGCCTTACTGGTGTGGGTCGAGCACTCGTCAGTGAAGGTCCAGGGTGTGGCCTCCTGACCAGGCTGGTTGGCGGTGACGGAGTTCGCTGGGTGGCTTCGCAAATTTGGGCAGGCGTCCGACTCGCTGTCTGCATCTGGCTGTGGTGGTCCAGCATCGGCAGGTTTGACGCCCAGAACGAGGGGCAGGCCCAAGCTGAGGTACTGGATGACAGGATGAGCAGCTCCGGGGGTCTTTACCAAGGGACCAAACAAATTAAGGGCGGGGAGGCTGGGGGGGTGGGGGAAACTGTGAACTGTGTGGTGAGGCTTCAACAGTTGATGGGTGGCGTGAGTTCGTTCGTGGGGTGGTTAAGCTGCTGAAGACTGGAGAAAATTTGTTAAGGAGTGTCTGTTTCTCGGTGAGGAAAGCTGCCCTTCTGGCGCTCTACTTACTTCCCCTTCTGTGGGTGAACGGCCAGGGAAAGGTGCTACCAGTTCATGTCTGTACTGGGGTGGCAGGCAACAATACCCTGAGCTAAGTGTAACCCAGAATGGGTAAATCCCTCCTTGTCAGAGCGGGTTTATACANGTGGCAGGCAACAATACCCTGAGCTAAGTGTAACCCAGAATGGGTAAATCCCTCCTTGTCAGAGCGGGTTTATACACAGTGGATGGAGTGGGTTAACTGACAAGGATGATCTATCCTCTTCGTCGTGTGTCTAGCTAGTGGTTGGGGCTCTATCGTATGTGCGCACCAGGTACATTTGCGTACCTAGCCCATAGTATGGGTGGCCGTCTAATGCGTTGTGTTTCGGATGANGTATGTGCGCACCAGGTACATTTGCGTACCTAGCCCATAGTATGGGTGGCCGTCTAATGCGTTGTGTTTCGGATGACGTACAAGTCCTTTCAGGGGACAGGGCGTAGTCCTACTCTATAGTAGGATAATCAGTTCACCAGCCGTGGTTCCCAGCCGCTCCTTCGCAGGGTGACACCAGGAAGGACTACTTACAGTTCACTCAAGGAGGAGCATACAGCNGTGGTTCCCAGCCGCTCCTTCGCAGGGTGACACCAGGAAGGACTACTTACAGTTCACTCAAGGAGGAGCATACAGCGGTTAGACTACAGATGTTTTATTCCGTCAAGGATAGAACACAATGACCGGTACTCTACTGTTTTGAATCAAACCACCAATTAACTTAAGGAAGGTTAAAGCAACACAAAAGACAGGAGAAGGGGCCTGTCTACTTGAAGAGCCAGTCTGAAGGGTGTGCTTGAAAGAGTTGGAGCAACGAATTAGGTAGCAGTCAGAACAACTGTACATTAACTGAAGTTGTGTTGTCCTGAAGGAACTTAAGGGGGAAATGGGGTGTTGTGAGTTGACAGCAATTGTCAAAANCAGTCTGAAGGGTGTGCTTGAAAGAGTTGGAGCAACGAATTAGGTAGCAGTCAGAACAACTGTACACTTAACTGAAGTTGTGTTGTCCTGAAGGAACTTAAGGGGGAAATGGGGTGTGGTGAGTTAACAGCAATTGTCAAAAGGGGTGGAGGATTCTTTGGTGCTACAGCGCGTCCTTGAAGACGTCCTGCTTTGGTCACTGGTGATAGCAGGGTGTTTCCTCACGAGACAGAGGAGAGCTGACAGCAGAGAGCCTTAACACCACTGGTGCTAAGGCGATCTGCTGGTATCAACTGCGGTTCTGCGGCGTTGCAGGGTCTTTTATACACCTGGCCAAGGGATGTCTCTGGTACCTTCGGCCATCAGGTGACTCCATGGAGGTGGTTCCTCCCATTCGTGGGTGGTGTGTTCTTGACTGCAATTTCTCAGGGAAGGTTNAGGAGAGCTGACAGCAGAGAGCCTTAACACCACTGGTGCTAAGGCGATCTGCTGGTATCAACTGCGGTTCTGCGGCATTGCAGGGTCTTTTATACACCTGGCCAAGGGATGTCTCTGGTTCCTTCGGCCGTCAGGTGACTCCATGGAGGTGGTTCCTCCCATTCGTGGGTGGTGTGTTCTTGACTGCAATTTCTCAGGGAAGGTTGNTCAGGTGACTCCATGGAGGTGGTTCCTCCCATTCGTGGGTGGTGTGTTCTTGACTGCAATTTCTCAGGGAAGGTTGAAAACTAGTTACTTTCTTTACATGCGGGCGGTATCAGTTGCTCCCTTTGGGGCAACTCACTTGCATTGCCAACTGGTCTCCCTTCTCATTGGATTCTGTTAGGCAGTGGCAATTTATATTACTATCTCTCTTAAGATGCAATCAGCCCTTCAGGCATCTGCCATATCTCAGGAGGCGGAATGTTGGCCTTGGTGGCGGCCGGTTGGAGTTTGTATCTCTTCTGGGTCACATGGTGAGCACGTGATGATACGGAGTTGCAGCAAAAAATAAATGGTGAAGCTATGCGTCACGCATTAATATTTACATTTTATCAATAAGTGGCTGCCTTTTTACAAGCAGAACAAAGAAAAATCCTAGACATTGGTTTCTACCAGCGTTTTGAACCAACATTTTGCCAAATTAATACATTTCTGTCAAGTCATTTCTTCCACTGTAAATTGGTACACTTTATCACTGCGCTAAAAATGCTTCATTCTATCACAATATCTGCTTAGAAANTTTCTTCCACTGTAAATTGGTACACTTTATCACTGCGCTAAAAATGCTTCATTCTATCACAATATCTGCTTAGAAAAAACACAATAATCTTTACCTAGGAATGACGTTTTTCAGTTTTTCTTAGTTGACTCCCAAAATCCTGTGTAATTCAATTGACGCGTTAGGTGTTTATCAATGTCTCGCGCCTATAAGTGGTTCAAATTAATTGTATTATTGTTTCTATGTTCTAGTAATTCGAGCATGATGTAACCTTTCCTTNCGCCTATAAGTGGTTCAAATTAATTGTATTATTGTTTCTATGTTCTAGTAATTCGAGCATGATGTAACCTTTCCTTTTCGCCTAACTTAAACAAAAATATTATATTCTTTACAAACAAATACAATTTTGTATACTTAAGTTTCTTTTAAGTTAAGTTTTAAAAAATTGTTGTCACTAGGAAGAATAGGAATTGTTAACAGATAAGATATTTTAAACTAGGATTACTAAACAATTTTATTTCTCTATTTCATGTAAAGGAACATCCTAATATAGATGTCAGTCAATTTGCAGTAACTTCAATGAAAGTAAGATGTTCATTTAGAGATAGGTTGNGGAACATCCTAATATAGATGTCAGTCAATTTGCAGTAACTTCAATGAAAGTAAGATGTTCATTTAGAGATAGGTTGTTACAATCACTTCTCCAAGGACTCGCTGTAGCCCCTCCAAAGAGTCCTCCACCCCTTTTGACAATTGCAGTCAACTCACGACACCCTATTTCCCCCTTAAGTTCCTTCAGGACAACACAGTTTGTTAGTATACAGTTCTGTCNGCAGTCAACTCACGACACCCTATTTCCCCCTTAAGTTCCTTCAGGACAACACAGTTTGTTAGTATACAGTTCTGTCTGCTACCTAATTCGTTGCGCCAGCTCTTTCAAACACGTCCTTCAGGCTGGCTCTTCAAGTAGACAGGCCCTTCTCCTGTCTTTTGTGTTGCTTTAACCTTCCGTAAGTTAATCTGTGGTTTGATTCAAAACAGGAGATTACCNGCCCTTCTCCTGTCTTTTGTGTTGCTTTAACCTTCCGTAAGTTAATCTGTGGTTTGATTCAAAACAGGAGATTACCAGTCACCGTTTTATATTCTTGACTGAATAAAACATCCGTAGTCTAACCGCCGTATGGTCCTTCTTGAGAGAACTGTACGTAGTCCTTCCTGATGTCACCCCGCAAAGGAGCGGATCTCAGTAGGTTCTTTCAATGTATTGCCTTGCATAAACTGCATGGGACCAATGCAGTAATGCAACATCGCGCGAAAAGGAATCTTTGTGCAGGCAGTTCTNGCCCTTCTCCTGTCTTTTGTGTTGCTTTAACCTTCCGTAAGTTAATCTGTGGTTTGATTCAAAACAGGAGATTACCGGTCACCGTTTTATATTCTTGACTGAATAAAACATCCGTAGTCTAACCGCCGTATGGTNTCAAAACAGGAGATTACCGGTCACCGTTTTATATTCTTGACTGAATAAAACATCCGTAGTCTAACCGCCGTATGGTACTTCTTGAGAGAACTGTACGTAGTCCTTCCTGGTGTCACCCCGCAAAGGAGTGGATCTCAGTAGGTTCTTTCAATGTATCGCCTTGCATAAACTGCATGGGACCAATGCAGTAATGCAACATCGCGCGAAAAGGAATCTTTGTGCAGGCAGTTCTCTCATGCGACATACATTTTGACCACGGGTGAAAACTCTTATCGCAGAACCGGCACCGAAGAAAACCAGGTGGTGATGATACAGGTCGCGGCTCCATGATCGTTGAAGTCGGAGGCAGGCCTTTGTAATCTTCATTCATCTTCGTGGTATGATGAGAGAGCGCTTCCAAATCAAAGTTCTCCTCATAGTGTCAGAACGACAACTGTCATTGTTCTGTATAAATGTGAATCATTTTACAGTAAAGAGTCTAACTTGTGCCGACAAAATGCCTTCTACCATACAATATACACTGAAGAGCCAAAAAAAACTGGTACACTTACCTAATATCGTGTAGGGCTCCCGCGAGCACGCAGAAGTGCCGCAAGACGGCCTTGGCATGGACTCGACTAATGTCTGAAGGTATGCAGGAGGCAATTAACACCATGAATCCTGCAGGGTAGTCCACAAATCCATACGAGTGCGAGGCGGTGGATATCTCTTTTGAACAGTACGTTGCAAGGCATCCCAGATATGCTCAATAACATTCATGTCTAGTGATTTAGGTGGCCAATGGAAGTGTCTAAAGTCAGAAGAGTGTTCCTGGAGCCACTCTGTAGCAACTCTCGACGTGAGGGGTGTCGCATTGTCCTGCTGGAATTGTCGACGTCCGTCGGAATGCAGAATGGACATGAATGGGTGCACGTGATCGGTTAGGATGCTTACGTATCTGTCACATGTCAGAGACGTATCAGGGGTCCCATTTCACGCCAACTGCACACNCGTCGGAATGCAGAATGGACATGAATGGGTGCACGTGATCGGTTAGGATGCTTACGTATCTGTCACATGTCAGAGACGTATCAGGGGTCCCATTTCACGCCAACTGCACACGCCCCATACCATGACAGAGCCTCCACCACCTTGAACAGTCCTCTGTTGACATGTAGGGTCCATGGATTCATGAGCATGTCTCCATACCAGTACNAGCCTCCACCACCTTGAACAGTCCTCTGTTGACATGTAGGGTCCATGGATTCATGAGCATGTCTCCATACCAGTACTCGTCCATCTGCCCGATACAATTGGAAACGAGACTCATCAGACAAGGCAACATGTTTTCAGTCATCAACGGTCCAANGCTTGAACAGTCCTCTGTTGACATGTAGGGTCCATGGATTCATGAGCATGTCTCCATACCAGTACACGTCCATCTGCCCGATACAATTGGAAACGAGACTCATCAGACAAGGCAACATGTTTTCAGTCATCAACGGTCCAANACGTCCATCTGCCCGATACAATTGGAAACGAGACTCATCAGACAAGGCAACATGTTTTCAGTCATCAACGGTCCAATGGCGGTGTTGGCAGGTCCAGGCGAGGCGTAAAAGCTTTGTGTCATGCAGTCAACAACGGTACACGAGTTGGTCTTCAGCTCCGAAAACCCATATCAATGGTGGTCCGTTGAATAGTTTGCACGCTGGCACTTGTTGATGCCCCATCATTGAAATCTGTGCCAATTTGAGAAAGGATTGCACGTCTGTTACATTTAATGATTCTCGTCAGTCGTCGTCTGTCCCATTCTTTCACTATCTTTTTCCGGCCGCAGAGATGTCTAAGATGTGATGTTTTACCGGATTCCTGATATTCACGGTACACTCGTTAAATGGTCGTACACGAATATCCAAATATTATCGCTACCTCGGAGATGCTATGTCCCAACTCTCGTGCGCAGACTATAACACCACNGTACACGAATATCCAAATATTATCGCTACCTCGGAGATGCTATGTCCCAACTCTCGTGCGCAGACTATAACACCACGTTCAAACTCACTTAAATCTTGATAACCTGCCGTTGTAGCAGCAGTAACCGATCTAGCAACTTTGTCAGATGCTTGTTGTCTTATATAGGCGCTGCCGACCGCATCGCGTTACTCTGATTGGTTCCATACCTCTGTTATTTGCATACACACGCCTATACCAGTTTATTTTGGCTCTCCAGTGTATGGAAAAAAAAATGGGAGCACACTAAGAAAAACCACATGCTCGTTCACCCCAGACAAAAACACGCACATACCATCAAACATACACTCATGCACACACACACATAAATATAAGATAGGAATATACATATTTATGTATAAAAGAAATTTAAAATAGTTTTATATTTCTATATTTATATAAACCATATACAGGAGCTACTTTGCACCTGCAGGGGTAACTTTGCACCACTCAAAATTTTCGTTTTGTAGAGATTTGGTGAAAGAGTGGCAAACATTACCGGGGTGGGTAATATTCAAATCAAACTTTCAAATATAGAGCTATCTGTTTCTTTGCCAAATCGCACAAAATAAACTGTCGATGGCTCTAAAACGGATGACTATANTCAAATATAGAGCTATCTGTTTCTTTGCCAAATCGCACAAAATAAACTGTCGATGGCTCTAAAACGGATGACTATAAAACTCCTGCTACAAAGAAAAGTATATTTAATATATATTGCAAAACAGGAGGGGAAGATGACCATGAAAACAGCATTGATTAAAATGAACATGAAGACAGTGATAGTGCTGAAGGCGATGGCGTTTTTATCGATGCACTGGTACACCCCTCCACCACATTTGCTGCAAGAAGCGACATGAAGGTAGAAGACGCTAAGAATACTGGGTACCTATTGCCCGAAGACCCGAATGAACTTTTTGAAAAACTGACATTTGATCACTTTCCAAAAACCATGGTAATATCACGCAGTCAGATCTCGACAAAGTCACCTCTGTAATGATTGTCTTGAAGTNGAATGAACTTTTTGAAAAACTGACATTTGATCACTTTCCAAAAACCATGGTAATATCACACAGTCAGATCTCGACAAAGTCACCTCTGTAATGATTGTCTTGAAGTATTTTGGAAAAAACCTCTTGGCACTTTTTTTTGGTTAAGAAATGGACAATTTTGAAGGAAATAGGGCGAAAACTAAGTTTGTTGCACTTATTTTTGCTGCTCAATGATGCTATTCTCTTTGCCAGTCCTGTACAACTTCAAANGCAGTCAGATCTCGACAAAGTCACCTCTGTAATGATTGTCTTGAAGTAAAAACCTTTTTTGGAGAACCGTGAAAAATTTGGTTAAGAAATGGACAATTTTGAAGGAAATAGGGCGAAAACTAAGTTTGTTGCACTTATTTTTGCTGCTCAATGATGCTATTCTCTTTGCCAGTCCTGTACAACTTCAAAGAGGGAAGGATCTAAAAATACACACTTCACTAACACACAACTGTTTCCCCTTTCCATGAAGGTTTTCAATGTTTTCCCATGTGCGTTTGCCTGCCATCCAGCTGTAACACGTCTGGGTTAAGTAGTCCAGACCCCATAATAATAAAAACACTCGGACTGAACTGCTTAAAGGAGGAATAAAGACAGTATTTCTTTGACACTGTTGTACACAAATAGGTTTCCGGGGGGAGGGGGAGGCAGACAGCACATTCATATCTAAGTACAGTTTTTTTTTCTTTGTGCGATGGTTATTAGAGTAATTAGTGATTGGGAAACTATGTCTGGTATTACAAAAAAATAAAGTGGGGTTTTGTGGCCGTAGTTGGTGTGTTTCCCACAATGCCGTCACTGGCTTTATTTTTTTTTTGTTCCGGAGTTAAACAATAAATTATGTACTGTGCAGGCTGGAGTCTCAACAGTTTCAAAGCATCCTGTNTTTTTTTTGTTCCGGAGTTAAACACTAAATTATGTACTGTGCAGGCTGGAGTCTCAACAGTTTCAAAGCATCCTGTGTCAAGTAGTGGGTCACTTGTGCGCTCTCGCCTTTCCACCCCTCTTTCGATATCACTTTCGGCCACATGTTGAATTTTGGTTTTCAAAACAAGAAGCTTGAATCTAATTTTTAACTTTTTGATGCAGTTAGTTTATTCTTAATAGATGCTGCGTGTGCATGTTTGGAGATTGTATATAAGACTCCTATATTTGGTAAACACCTGTGTTTTGAAGTGGTAAACATTATTTTACTTATCAAAAGAGGTGTGATTTTTGAGGCAGAGGCATTAGATTTGTTTCTTTATGACCTTCAAAAATTGATAGTTCCAAACAACATCCTTGCACTTGCAGTGAGTTACATGGCTTTTTGGCTCAACACTTGCATTATTTGGCGACAAAACTGTATCTTATATGCCCTTCGAGGATATCAGTTTATTCAGAAAACTTTTATGTATTGATTTTCTTGCAAAAAAAACTNGGTATCTTATATGCCCTTCGAGGATATCAGTTTATTCAGAAAACTTTTATGTATTGATTTTCTTGCAAAAAAAACTATTGAAAATATACTTGCGTTTGGTAAAAGATGTGCGTGACTCAATGTTTAAAATGTGTACACTTCTGTGGTATAATTTTGTTGGGAAGATGTTTGGATATTGTAATATATCATTTGAAAATAAAGTTGGTATTATGCCAGAAATGATTGACTACAAACTTTGCAGGGGNTTGGATATTGTAATATATCATTTGAAAATAAAGTTGGTATTATGCCAGAAATGATTGACTACAAACTTTGCAGGGGAAAAAAATTACTTTAAACACACCTTCTGATGTGGTATGTATCATAATAAAGTTTGATATCTAATGAGCATCACATTGATTAAAAGTTAATTTTTGTTTATGAAGATGTGTTTCCTATTTAAGAACTGGAAATNTATCTAATGAGCATCACATTGATTAAAAGTTAATTTTTGTTTATGAAGATGTGTTTCCTATTTAAGAACTGGAAATATAATTCTAAACATCAGTCAAGTCCCGGTAAATAGTAGCCCTTCTCACATATATCAGGGTGTGTGGGTGACAGCCAAATTATGGTACAGGGCAGGGCACAAATCAATATCTTATTCCCGACAAAAACTTGCATTCTGTCCAAAACTATGGTGTTTTTTTTATAAATGTATCTCCTGCATTGGCAATGGATAACTGTATCTCTATTTTTTAAAAGCTTTTTCAGACAATGCGATACTAGGAAACCAATTTTCCTAGCATGGACAGCAACAAAGGTGCTGCTACATGTCTTTCATTAATAAGGAAAAAATAGAAAGCTAAAGTTAACAGTAGTATGTTTACAAGGGGGAAAGGAAATGAGTATTATTTTCTCTGATTTGAATCAGGAAGTTGAAAAATACTCGCTTGGTTATTGTGATTAGTTTGCAGCATTTGGCTACGTGGATTATGTTCTAGCATGTTGGTACTAGGCATCAGCTGACTGTATCAATCGCTGGAGGGGAGGGCAAGCCAGCTACCTAGCACCTTCCCCCTCAGTCACCTTGGGAAAGGTCACAGTCTCGCAGGCATGCCTAGTTAAGAGGGACAGCAAAGCTAGGAGGCGACTCTAATTGGAAATGTATTGATACCACCCTTATGTCACAGGTTTATAAAGCCTGTGCACGGCCGGATAATGGACCTGTAATAATAAGTAAACATTTAAATTTAAAAAAAATCATCTGATTTTCTTGCATGAAACAAATGAAAATATAGTTTGTGCTCGCTAAAACTTAGTGGTGCATTGTGTTTAGACTTTATTTACATCAAGGGGAGGACCTTTATGTATGTCTAACCATATTAAAGAGAGTTTTCACATTAGTGTACTATAGTATATTAATATTTTGTTTTAAAAATGTGTTATTTTCACCTTAAAAACATTTGAAAACACATAGTTTTTGAAGAGTCAGTCAATTAAAATAAGTTAAATTGATTTTACAAGCTTGTAGATCGTATTTACAAATATAANCACCCTTATGTCACAGGTTTATAAAGCCTGTGCACGGCCGGATAATGGACCTGTAATAATAAGTAAACATTTAAATAAAAAAAAATCATCTGATTTTCTTGCATGAAACTAGGGAAAATATAGTTTGTGCTCGCTAAAACTTAGTGATGCATTGTGTTTAGACTTTATTTACATCAAGGGGAGGACCTTTATGTATGTCTAAGGTATAATTTCTCTCAAAAGACATTAGTGTATTATAGTATATTAATATTTTGTTTTAAAAATGTGTTATTTTCACTTTAAAAACATTTGAAAACACATAGTTTTTGAGTTTTTGAAGAGTCAGTCAATTAAAATAAGTTAAATTGATTTTACAAGCTTGTAGATNCATAGTTTTTGAGTTTTTGAAGAGTCAGTCAATTAAAATAAGTTAAATTGATTTTACAAGCTTGTAGATCGTATTTTCAAATATAAGATGTAATTCTGCGGCTAACGTAGTGTGAACATTTCACGTGTTTCATGCAAGCCGTAGAAGAAAATCCTGTACATGTGCATACTCCTTATTGTAAACAGGCTTACATACATTGCAGAGGCTATGTTTTTTCGTGCAGCTATCAGTCTGTTCCGGACAGATAATAATGTTTTTTCATTTTGATGCCTAATCAAATGAATTCAACGAATCATGTAATTTTAGCTCAGGCCAACTTGTGTTTAGTAACCATGAGTGGAGGTCTTGATGGTACTCTGTGACTTGATGGAGCACGCATACAGTAGTAGTACAGTTACTCCCAAANGCCATGAGTGGAGGTCTTGATGGTACTCTGTGACTTGATGGAGCACGCATACAGTAGTAGTACAGTTACTCCCAAACAACATTTCCAATGCTTCCATAGCCTCAATACAGTATATTGTTAAATAATTAAGTTCTTTCTCCAAAAATTAGTTAGTATAATCTCAAAGTTTGGAGTACAAGAGTTACTTTTATATCAAAACTCTGTTATACCACAAAAACATGAGATGGTGCCAATGTTATTACAAAACATGGCCACAAATTGTTAATGACATTAATTATACAGTAGAGCACCCCTTANGAGATGGTGCCAATGTTATTACAAAACATGGCCACAAATTGTTAATGACATTAATTATACAGTAGAGCACCCCTTAACCGGAATTCCCTCGAACGGAACTCCCCTTATCCGGAACTAATTTTCCAAAAAAAAATTCAAACGTTGCAAAGTTGTGCCATAACTTTCCCGCGCTCGCAAGAGGTCTTTCGTTGCTCACACCAGACTGTACATGCACGTTAGGTGGTAAACAAGCTGCATAATGACACAAGTGACACTGAATAATTGCAATGTGCGCCACATGCCGTTGGTTTTAGCGGTGCGACTTTCAGAATTTAGTGTTCTAACGTGTTAGTACACAGGTGCCGTATTTTGGAGTGTATAGACCGCACNCTAACGTGTTAGTACACAGGTGCCGTATTTTGGAGTGTATAGACCGCACCAGAAGTTTTTGATGAAAAATGAGGGATAATTAATATTTCAAGTACAGGCCGCACTGAATTTTTGTATTCCCGTAAATTTTGCCGGGCCTCATCATGCTAGTGCGGCAACGTCAAACTAATTAATTTGCCTTTGAATGTTTTCGTTGCCACGCCGCCTGCTAAAAAGTAGCAACAGCACAGTATTCCGCGTAAATAAAACTTTTGTATTTATGTCAAAATGCCTCAACATTGCGTTTAAATTGCGGAACATGTGCGGGCGTGCGTAGCCTGCCAGCTCGGCTGGCCGTTGCCGAGCAGGCAATGGTATGGTGCATTTGTGCGTGCGGCATCACACACACACAGCTACTGCTGGCTGACTCATTCAACCAGAGAGAGAGAGAGCGAGACAAACAAAAAAAAGATCGGGGGAGGGAGAAAGGAAAGAAAGGGACCGAGCAAGCTTGCTTGGTGCTGGATGGCTGTTGTTGTTTAGATGAAGGGGGNGGAGGGAGAAAGGAAAGAAAGGGACCGAGCAAGCTTGCTTGGTGCTGGATGGCTGTTGTTGTTTAGATGAAGGGGGAAGGGGTGGTGGTGGTTGAAAGGAAGTACGCCAAGCGAGAGGGCAAAAGAAAAAAGAGAAAAGAAGTGCGCAAGCGAAAGGCGGCTAGAGGTGATACAAAACAGAACAGTCGAAGACAGGCAGACTGAAGTGTGCTGCGTGCGACCCATACGCGTTTAAACACACGTGATGAGCTATTCATTTCTTATTATTTTTTTGACTTCCTTAGAAACTAAGTTAAAACATTAGAACGTATTGTTCGTTGACAAAATTCTGAACTTGGTTAGGGGGGAACATTTTTTTATGACAATATCTCGTAAATAACCCGNTTGACTTCCTTAGAAACTAAGTTAAAACATTAGAACGTATTGTTCGTTGACAAAATTCTGAACTTGGTTAGGGGGGGAACATTTTTTTATGACAATATCTCGTAAATAACCCGAACCCCGTCAACACAAATAGTAACATGATATCCNAGGGGGGAACATTTTTTTATGACAATATCTCGTAAATAACCCGAACCCCGTCAACACAAATAGTAACATGATATCCAGATCTCGCTTACTCAGGCAGACACGCCCCGCGAAGAGATAAGAATCCCCCCCTAGAAGGTTAAGAATGAAGGTCATTAACGTAGCGCCGAGAGTTTTATGACTCTCATTTCATAAACGGAACGTAGTGTTTGTTTTAATGGTTTNAAGGTCATTAACGTAGCGCCGAGAGTTTTATGACTCTCATTTCATAAACGGAACGTAGTGTTTGTTTTAATGGTTTTGTAACTTTAAGGATAAAACTAATAATTTACACTCGTCGATTTCTTAAGTTAAAATTATGTGCCACATATACACGAGTTCAGAATAAAAATGTGTTATTTTTCACACCATCCCACCCTCATTTCCTTCGACCGGAATTTTCCCTCGACCGTAATAGCCCTTCCCCCGACGATTCCGGTTGAGGGGTGCTCTACTGTATATTAAAACTATGCTAATAAAGACAATGCTATAGCAAGATTTACTGTACTAATTATGAACAGCCTATAAATTTGGTAAGTGAATGTCTGGTTTTGTCTACTTTGGGTGGTGGTATGTAGTGTCACAGTCCTGATGTAATTTGTAAAAGTTTTAGTATAGTAACACTTTGTTTTCTTGCTCAGTCACCATTGGTACAGCAACAGCGGGATTTAAACCTCAAAAGTAAGGAAATAAAGAGGTTGCAGGAAGAATTGGCAGCAGAAATGCAGGAAAAATTTGATTTTGTTGAACAAGTGGAAGCTGCTGAGAAGGAAACCAGAGATCTGAGTAACTAAAAGGCAGTGCATGCCTAGTTTCTACTGTGTATACAAAGTTAATGTGGAGAGAATTGTCTGTTAGGCCTATTGTCTTCATCCTGTCTGCTGAAAAGCATTGGCCAGTAATTGCATTCTACTTCAAGCCCAGGATAAATAACCATTCAGACATCAAGGACTGTGTTTAGCACTAATNTGGCCAGTAATTGCATTCTACTTCAAGCCCAGGATAAATAACCATTCAGACATCAAGGACTGTGTTTAGCACTAATCTTAATCTATATTCATGGTTTGTATTCCCATAGTTGCGTGCTATTTTCAGTTTTTATTTTTTATAAAGCACACCCTAAGATTACTATTGCCCATTACATGTAAGTGTGGTAAATTTTGACAGTTCCAGAAANATTTTTTATAAAGCACACCCTAAGATTACTATTGCCCATTACATGTAAGTGTGGTAAATTTTGACAGTTCCAGAAAAGTAGTGTGGCCACAGCTGTTCTGTCTGAAGAAAACGAAGTTTGTAAATAATGCAATGCACACTTGCATTTTACTTGTGTTTCTTATCATGGCAGGCACTGAAAGAATGAAGTTAGCTAACTNAATAATGCAATGCACACTTGCATTTTACTTGTGTTTCTTATCATGGCAGGCACTGAAAGAATGAAGTTAGCTAACTCCCGTTCAGTAATCAATGTAGGATATTATATGTAGGTTGGCATTCCAACCTGTTTTGTTTTTGTAATTGTCATGTTCAGTTTGTTGGAGTCCTGTTAATTTTATTTTNGTAGGTTGGCATTCCAACCTGTTTTGTTTTTGTAATTGTCATGTTCAGTTTGTTGGAGTCCTGTTAATTTTATTTTGTGGTTAAAAAGGTATTTAGGTGGGTGGGGGGTCCTTTAGTTTAACATCTTTCGTGAAGACTGCCTACTTTTGAGGTTCTTCTTATGAGTGTGTGTCATTTTCAGTTGCATATTGTTTTGATTGTACAGAAATAACGTTCAAATTATTATAACTCCAAAATCTTAACTTCAATGAAAAAACAAAACTTGATATGTCGCTGTTCGTACAGATACAGCAATACACACACTTTGACCGAAGTTAACCTTACACTCCTAGGATTTACAATATAGGCAAAATAAACATTATTTACACACTAAAAGAGTTGAAATTGCTATCACTGACATTAAATACNGGATTTACAATATAGGCAAAATAAACATTATTTACACACTAAAAGAGTTGAAATTGCTATCACTGACATTAAATACCGTATATTTTGGTGTGTATAGGCCACGCGCGTGTATAGGCAGCACCTGAAGTTTTGATGGAAAATGAGGATAATTANCGTATATTTTGGTGTGTATAGGCCACGCGCGTGTATAGGCAGCACCTGAAGTTTTGATGGAAAATGAGGATAATTAATAAGGTTGGTCACATTGTCAAGTTATACCCCACTTATATGAAATGAACAATACTTTAGTATACCATATTTCACTGCATAGTGGTCACACATTTTTTACACTGACAGTTCCCTTGAAAATTTAGGGTGCAACTATTATGTAGGATGTCTACAGGTCATGACTGTTATGAAANTTACACTGACAATTCCCTTGAAAATTTAGGGTGCAACTATTATGTAGGATGTCTACAGGTCATGACTGTTATGAAAAAGTAATTGTGATTCTTTTTTTACAAGTATAGCTCAACCTCTAGCCATAGTTTTTCAGTTGACAAACTGAAGAAACTAAGCATGCAGACAAGCAATAGTTAAGGACTTTGCATGTAGACCTAATAAATATACCTAACCTCAAACATAGTATTAGATTAAGGCTGATGTTATCATGTTCTTGCATGAAAGGACTTAAATAAAATGTAGGTTATGCAGCCCCAACACCCCTTCCTCCACTGCTACATCACTTCCCATCCTCCCCCACTCCTCCCTGCTCCGTACTACTCCTGCATGCTCCCCACATCTTCTCGCTCCCCATTGTTCACCCAACTATCTCCTCCATGTCCCCCTGCTCATCCCTCTTCCCATTTTCTTCCACCTCATTCCCTCTTCCCTTCTCCCCTTCTTCNCCTCCATGTCCCCCTGCTCATCCCTCTTCCCATTTTCTTCCACCTCATTCCCTCTTCCCTTCTCCCCTTCTTCCCCTCTTCATCCTTTGGTACTACCCTTTTCTTCTCCCACTCTTTTGCTTCCCTTCTTCTCCCCCTCTGACAGTCTCACCAACAATCTTTCCCACCCTCCTCCCTCACTCCTTCACCTCTCTCATTCTTTCACAATCATCCCCTCATTCTCCCACAACCATCTTCCTCTCCTTTCCCTCCCCTACCATCTTCCTCTTCTTTCCCTCCCCTACCATCTTCCTCTCCTTTCCCTCCCCTACCATCTTCCTCTCCTTTCCCTCCCCTACCATCTTCCTCTCCTTTCCCTCCCCTACCATCTTCCTCTCCTTTCCCTCCCCTACCATCTTCCTCTCCTTTCCCTCCCCTACCATCTTCCTCTCCTTTCCCTCCCCTACCATCTTCCTCTCCTTTCCCTCCCCTACCATCTTCCTCTCCTTTCCCTCCCCTACCATCTTCCTCTCCTTTCCCTCCCCTACCATCTTCCTCTCCTTTCCCTCCCCTACCATCTTCCTCTCCTTTCCCTCCCCTACCATCTTCCTCTCCTTTCCCTCCCCTACCATCTTCCTCTCCTTTCCCTCCCCTACCATCTTCCTCTCCTTTCCCTCCCCTACCATCTTCCTCTCCTTTCCCTCCCCTACCATCTTCCTCTCCTTTCCCTCCCCTACCATCTTCCTCTCCTTTCCCTCCCCTACCATCTTCCTCTCCTTTCCCTCCCCTACCATCTTCCTCTCCTTTCCCTCCCCTACCATCTTCCTCTCCTTTCCCTCCCCTACCATCTTCCTCTCCTTTCCCTCCCCTACCATCTTCCTCTCCTTTCCCTCCCCTACCATCTTCCTCTCCTTTCCCTCCCCTACCATCTTCCTCTCCTTTCCCTCCCCTACCATCTTCCTCTCCTTTCCCTCCCCTACCATCTTCCTCTCCTTTCCCTCCCCTACCATCTTCCTCTCCTTTCCCTCCCCTACCATCTTCCTCTCCTTTCCCTCCCCTACCATCTTCCTCTCCTTTCCCTCCCCTACCATCTTCCTCTCCTTTCCCTCCCCTACCATCTTCCTCTCCTTTCCCTCCCCTACCATCTTCCTCTCCTTTCCCTCCCCTACCATCTTCCTCTCCTTTCCCTCCCCTACCATCTTCCTCTCCTTTCCCTCCCCTACCATCTTCCTCTCCTTTCCCTCCCCTACCATCTTCCTCTCCTTTCCCTCCCCTACCATCTTCCTCTCCTTTCCCTCCCCTACCATCTTCCTCTCCTTTCCCTCCCCTACCATCTTCCTCTCCTTTCCCTCCCCTACCATCTTCCTCTCCTTTCCCTCCCCTACCATCTTCCTCTCCTTTCCCTCCCCTACCATCTTCCTCTCCTTTCCCTCCCCTACCATCTTCCTCTCCTTTCCCTCCCCTACCATCTTCCTCTCCTTTCCCTCCCCTACCATCTTCCTCTCCTTTCCCTCCCCTACCATCTTCCTCTCCTTTCCCTCCCCTACCATCTTCCTCTCCTTTCCCTCCCCTACCATCTTCCTCTCCTTTCCCTCCCCTACCATCTTCCTCTCCTTTCCCTCCCCTACCATCTTCCTCTCCTTTCCCTCCCCTACCATCTTCCTCTCCTTTCCCTCCCCTACCATCTTCCTCTCCTTTCCCTCCCCTACCATCTTCCTCTCCTTTCCCTCCCCTACCATCTTCCTCTCCTTTCCCTCCCCTACCATCTTCCTCTCCTTTCCCTCCCCTACCATCTTCCTCTCCTTTCCCTCCCCTACCATCTTCCTCTCCTTTCCCTCCCCTACCATCTTCCTCTCCTTTCCCTCCCCTACCATCTTCCTCTCCTTTCCCTCCCCTACCATCTTCCTCTCCTTTCCCTCCCCTACCATCTTCCTCTCCTTTCCCTCCCCTACCATCTTCCTCTCCTTTCCCTCCCCTACCATCTTCCTCTCCTTTCCCTCCCCTACCATCTTCCTCTCCTTTCCCTCCCCTACCATCTTCCTCTCCTTTCCCTCCCCTACCATCTTCCTCTCCTTTCCCTCCCCTACCATCTTCCTCTCCTTTCCCTCCCCTACCATCTTCCTCTCCTTTCCCTCCCCTACCATCTTCCTCTCCTTTCCCTCCCCTACCATCTTCCTCTCCTTTCCCTCCCCTACCATCTTCCTCTCCTTTCCCTCCCCTACCATCTTCCTCTCCTTTCCCTCCCCTACCATCTTCCTCTCCTTTCCCTCCCCTACCATCTTCCTCTCCTTTCCCTCCCCTACCATCTTCCTCTCCTTTCCCTCCCCTACCATCTTCCTCTCCTTTCCCTCCCCTACCATCTTCCTCTCCTTTCCCTCCCCTACCATCTTCCTCTCCTTTCCCTCCCCTACCATCTTCCTCTCCTTTCCCTCCCCTACCATCTTCCTCTCCTTTCCCTCCCCTACCATCTTCCTCTCCTTTCCCTCCCCTACCATCTTCCTCTCCTTTCCCTCCCCTACCATCTTCCTCTCCTTTCCCTCCCCTACCATCTTCCTCTCCTTTCCCTCCCCTACCATCTTCCTCTCCTTTCCCTCCCCTACCATCTTCCTCTCCTTTCCCTCCCCTACCATCTTCCTCTCCTTTCCCTCCCCTACCATCTTCCTCTCCTTTCCCTCCCCTACCATCTTCCTCTCCTTTCCCTCCCCTACCATCTTCCTCTCCTTTCCCTCCCCTACCATCTTCCTCTCCTTTCCCTCCCCTACCATCTTCCTCTCCTTTCCCTCCCCTACCATCTTCCTCTCCTTTCCCTCCCCTACCATCTTCCTCTCCTTTCCCTCCCCTACCATCTTCCTCTCCTTTCCCTCCCCTACCATCTTCCTCTCCTTTCCCTCCCCTACCATCTTCCTCTCCTTTCCCTCCCCTACCATCTTCCTCTCCTTTCCCTCCCCTACCATCTTCCTCTCCTTTCCCTCCCCTACCATCTTCCTCTCCTTTCCCTCCCCTACCATCTTCCTCTCCTTTCCCTCCCCTACCATCTTCCTCTCCTTTCCCTCCCCTACCATCTTCCTCTCCTTTCCCTCCCCTACCATCTTCCTCTCCTTTCCCTCCCCTACCATCTTCCTCTCCTTTCCCTCCCCTACCATCTTCCTCTCCTTTCCCTCCCCNTATTGATGTATACCATAATTATCGTGTGTCAAAACAGTCATCACATACATAGCCAGCCAGGGACATGTGACATTTTCAAGTTGGCAATGCAGTGGCTGCTACGAGTCAATACTTATATTTAATATTAATATAATGGTGTTTTATTATGTAAGTACAAGGGTAATTGTGTTTTATTATGTAAATTGTGTTTAATTTTGTTTATATAAGGTATATCATGTTTACATCTCATTAGCATTTAAGTCGCATTTGTTTCATCTCTCCACCGCCAGGTGTCGGCCGTGCTTAGGTGGCGTGGACCAACGCATTGCTCAAGCTATAGGCAAGATCACTTCGGCGCGAGCGGACGTGGTAAGCCTCTCGTTTCACAAGAAGCTCGGTTCCAGCCTCTCAGGCTGCAACCTTACTCAGCAATCGCATCATCATATCATTCACGAAGCAACTAGTATTTTTATGTTACATCTCACCAAGGAGAGAGCAGCGTCACGTGCCTTAAGTAATTATAATCCAGCAGTGTGTTTATATGACCACGCGGTCACCACGTGTTTGATCAAAGTGTTATATAAAATAATTATATACATATAAAACTTAGTGCGTTATTAATTCAGGCGTGCGCAGCGGCCATACAGCTCGCAATTTCATAATATCTGACGGTGTGTTACCAGAGAACCCCTGGGCCGTCGACTGAACGACCCAAAATCTCATCAGCTCACCGCGGAACTGTGGCGCGCCGGGCAATTTATAATCATTACATTACAACTCTCGTAACCGATCGCGTCAAGGGACAATGAAAAGGCTCGTTTAGTAAGGATTAAAGCTAATCCAATTAAATTAGCCGAGTACAAAGAAAAACAAAGGTTGCAGTATTTAAAAAACGAGAAAGGGCAAAGAAAAACTGTTAAATGCATGACGCCTCGGGAGCTACGTATAAATAGACAAAAGTGGAAACAGNAGGGACAATGAAAAGTCTCGTATAGTAAGGATTAAAGCTAATTCAATTAAATTAGCCGAGTACAAAGAAAAACAAAAGTTGCAGTATTTAAAAAAGAAGGAGAAAGGGCAAAGAAAAACTGTTAAATGCATGACGCCTCGGGAGCTACGTATAAATAGACAAAAGTGGAAACAGTATTCGTCAAATTATAGAAAAAAACAAGTGTTGAACCGGAACACAAGAACTTTTTTGCATCAGAATACACCTTCAACCACTGACGATGAAGGACCGCCAATTGTTCCTGAAGAAAATAGACGAAACATTTGCGAAGACCACAGACAGGAAGAAGCTGAAAGGAGAAGTCAAAGACAGAGAAAGCACAGAAACAAGCAATTAAAGAAAAAGGATGCCGTTATTTCGAAACTTAAATCTAAATTAAACACTCAGCATCAAAAATATAAACGTCATAAAATCTGCTGAAAAAACGCCAAAACCGAGAATTGAAGAAATGGGTGAAGATATTACTAAAAAGAAAGAATTAGTCAAGAAAGCCCTTTTCGGTGAAGTCANAAAAGGAGAAGTCAAAGACAGAGAAAGCACAGAAACAAGCAATTAAAGAAAAAGGATGCCGTTATTTTGAAACTTATATCTAAATTAAACACTCAGCATCAAAAATATAAACGAGTTAAAAAACAATTAAAGAAAGTCATAAAATCTGTTGAAAAAACGCCAAAAACGAGAATTGAAGAAATGGGTGAAGATATTACTAAAAAGAAAGAATTAGTCAAGAAAGCCCTTTTCGGTGAAGTCATGAAAAGTCAACTTGAAGAAAACTACTCAAACACAAAGAGTCATAAAGAAAAAAGGGAATTTAAACAGGTCATATCTGGAAGAGTAGTGAACAAATACAAACTATGGCGAATCAAAAATAAAGCGGTGACATATAAAAAAGTTGGACATAATCTTTCAAAGCAAAAAATAACGAACGGAAAAAAGACAATTCAAAAGATTGTTCAGGAGTTTTTAGAAGATGATGCTAATAGCCGCCAAGCAGCCGGAAAGAAGGAATTTATATCTCGGAAACAAATTAAAAAACAGAAGCGATACTTGCTTGATAGTTTGATAAACCTTTACAAAAAGTTTTTAAAAACGGTTCCATTTAAAATCAGTTATTCTCTATTTACTCGACTAAGACCATTTTGGGTCGTACCCCCTACTTTGTCAAACCGCGACACATGTGCTTGCACAATCCACGAAAACATGGACCTCAAACTTGCTGCTCTGAAAAATGCAAATATACTTAAAACTGTAAGTAATCATCAAAGTATGCTGGAAATGCTTTGTTGCGATCAATACGCTGAAAAGTGTCTAGAGAGGACATGTGAGGACTGTTGCTCCAAAACTTTACCCTACACAGAATTGGATAATTCAAAGCCCATCTTATTCAAACAGTGGGTAAATAAAAAGGAGGCCATAATTGATCTCAAGACAAAAAAAGAACGGTTTGTTACGAAATATAAAAAAGAAGCATGTGAAATCTCACCCAAAGATCTCATTTTGAAACTTGAAGGAGATATGGGGAATTTTTTCCGCCATTCTTTTTACATAGTTCACCAGTACAATGTGATTAAACAACTGAAGGAATCTTTATCTGAAAACGATGCGATAGTACACATGGACTTTTCAGAAAACTTTTGTACTAAGTACAATCAGGAAATCCAATCCTTTCATTTTGGCGGTTCGCGTACCCAAATTTCGCTACACACAGTTGTAGTGTACCTAAAAAACTCGGTTATTTCACACTGCACCATGTCATTAAATCTGTTACATAATGTCGGAGCTATTTGGGCCCATCTGAAACCAGTACTAACATCACTGCCACCAAACATTAACCATATTCACTTTCTTAGTGACGGTCCCGTGACACAATATAGGAACAAGACAATGTTTTACGTGCTGGGCTGCAAGCTGGAACAAATGTATCCTAACATTATGACATATACCTGGAACTATCACGAGGCTGGCCATGGAAAGGGGGCACCCGATGGTGTAGGCGCCACATGTAAGCGAACAGCTGATCAAGTGATCGCTACAGGAGGTGACGTAACTGATCTTAAAGAGTTTGTTGCGGTGATTCGCGAGAGATGCCAAGGTATACGAGCAGATGTGATTGAAGCAGATGAAATTGAGCAAATGAACACCGTAATTAACGAAAAGCCGTCTGCATTTGTTGCTTTTAAGGGGACACTATTAGTGCATCAGGTAACCGGCTCTGCTTATTTTCCAAACCAGATTACAATGAAGTCACTTAGTTGTTTTTGCCACCATGATGGATGTGACCATTACAAGCTAGGAACTATTAAGTATGAGACAGAACAGCCGGATACACATCAAGATACAACGATCGTATTCACGGACTCAGAAGACGATAATCTGCCAATATCTGCCTACGTGAGAAACACCAATGGCAACCCTAGCTTGGAACATAATTCATCTATGCCAGGAGTTAGCGACTATTCAAAAGCACAACAAGAAAATCACTATAGCAGTGGTGATTATGTCTTGGTCAAATATGTAGCACGAAGAACAGAATATCATTATGCGGGTATCTGCTCTTCTGTTGACGATGAAGATGGTGAATTGAGAATTACGTTCCTCAAAATTTGTAACAAGGATGGCACCCTGTTTAAATTGGACGAAAGTGATGTGTCAGATGTACCAGTGGACCAGGTATTAAAAAAACTACCAGTACCAAACTTAGTTACCAAAGGTAACAGGGTATTTTACCAATTCAAAGAGAAGATTGACGTTTTTGAAAAGTAATTGTTATTATTTATAGAAGATATTGTATTTGCAGCAAAAAAGCTGATTATTGTTTATTTTTAAAGTCATTTTACTTTGTGATTGTTAACCAAAGTACAAGAAAAGATACTAATTAAGTTTGTTGATTTCTACGAATCTATATATTGTTAAGAAAACCTAGCTCAAAGTAATTTAAGTTAGTATTATAAATGTTAAAAGACTGTTTAGAAGACTGAGTTACTAGGTACTTACAGTATTACATAATTATAGGTAATGTTAATAGAAACTGTGATTTGAATGTTGAACTGTGTGCAATTACAATTTTCTAAGATATTTGGTCTCAAACATGTTTAAAGTAACAATAAATCTTATATTTTCCAATGAAATGGTAAATTTAATCAGTACCATGTCACCCTCATCAGTCCTCTGGCAGTCAAATTCAGAAAAATTCAAATAACTCACTAAATAATTAAAAAAGTGTTTGGCCCCGTCTAGAACAGTATTGACGCTTCCCGCGTCCCTATATTTTGGCCGTCAGAACACACGCGCTGGCGAAGCGCAGGCAGTCAACATCAATAAAGATTAAGGATGGCGGACGTGCCAAAAGGATACCACCCGGAATGCGCAGCCGCACCCCACAGCTGCAAAGCCGGGCCACCAAAGGTTTTCTGCACGTGCCACTGTGCTTGCACGTGCAGACGGCACCCGGAGACAACGGAAGGCACCAGGGCGGACACATTTGCATTTTGCAGCTGCACAGGGAACGACGAGTTCCCACCAGCTGCCCTGCCCCGGATGTCGCCGCAATAAACCAAGAGAGGCTTTTAGCGAGCGTACGAGAAGAAGGGCAGCCATATCCGGGGACAAGGGAAGGACCACTGCGAGTGCTGATCCAAAGACCTCCCGCCAAGGCGCACGTGCAGAACGAGACAATGGAGCGCCCATACCAGAGTCGATAGGGAGAACGCCGGACCACTTGCGCCCGAAGGCAGGACGCACGTGGTTTATTACTCAGAGAGACAACACAAGCTTCCCTGACCACCTGCAGAGACGAGGCAGTTTGGATACGGCGATGGCGGGCTACAAAACGAGGAGAGGAAGGAACAAGTCAGTCAGTCCGGAGTGTGGAAGGAGAGCAGTGAGTCCTAGGAACGAGACGTCCGGTTCGGATCCGGACGACATCAACGAGACACAAGCCGTCAGTTGAGAGACGTCAACGAATCAATCAGCCGCAGTAACGAGTAGAAAGTGGCACGGAAGTTCGGTACTGCCACCCCGGGATGTGCAGATAGCCAGTCACGACATTAAGGGGTCCGCCAAATCCGGACGCGGGTTAACCAGCCAGTGTACCGCAGACACAACATTAAGGGGTCCGCCAAATCCGGATGGGAGTTAAGACGCCAGTTCACCGCAGAAGCCAGTCAGGTCCAGTCAGTTGCAACGCACCGAGGAAGGGAGGATCGGGTGGTGAGCTTCGCCGTGAAGAACACGTCGAGCTAGTGGGAGTGTCCAGTGCAGCCTGCGCCACGAAGGGCCGGTGGGGATTCACACACACCGCTGTGGACCCTTCGCCGGGACGTGGTGGGGCAGGGAACGGTCCGTTACTGCCCCACATCGAGAACGGGAGCGAGGGACGAGCCCTACCGGAGGGCGTCCGCTCAAGGAGAAGCCAGCAGCGTGCAACAGACCAAGAACAGAGGCCGTCAAATGGGACGTACGGCGGGAAGCATCCGAGAAAACCCGGCAGTCAGCGGACGGGCATCGACGAGCGCGGAGCGGGTCCGGAGCGAGACGCCAACGGCGGTCAGCCGACGAGAGTCCGAAGGAGCGGAGCGATTCCGGGAGAGCCAGCCGCCTGGAGACGCAGAAGTTCTGCCAATTCCAGTTCACCAGATCTCAACNCTCAAATGCAGGACCAGCTACCAGCACAGCAGCCAGATAAGTACAGTCATCCAGCGTATGTGAAGGACCCCGAGTAGTGTTCCGCGAGTGCTACGAATATCTGGAATCACCCAGCAAATACGAAGAGGATTATCCCCCCCCCCCGGACGTGAACCATACATAATCCACGTACAGAAACGGGAGGGAGTTGTCTCTAGAGCTCGTGTATCAGTTAACTTGTGNGACGTGAACCATACATAATCCACGTACAGAAACGGGAGGGAGTTGTCTCTAGAGCTCGTGTATCAGTTAACTTGTGTAAAACAATAATAAAACTAGATTGTTTTGAACTCCAATCGCCCTGTGTTGATTCCTTAGTAAAATTGGACCTTTTAGACAACAGTGTCAACACCTTCNTTGTTTTGAACTCCAATCGCCCTGTGTTGATTCCTTAGTAAAATTGGACCTTTTAGACAACAGTGTCAACACCTTCGCCCAAACCACAGCTTTGGTAGTTGTCAGTATATTGATTAGATTACCCATCTCCTCATACCAAAATCAGTTAAATTACTGTTAAAAACCATACTAATCAAANTTGTTTTGAACTCCAATCGCCCTGTGTTGATTCCTTAGTAAAATTGGACCTTTTAGACAACAGTGTCAACACCTTCACCCAAACCACAGCTTTGGTAGTTGTCAGTATATTTATTAGATTACCCAAATTAATCCCAACACTCAGTTAGGATTTAAAGCTAGCCATTCAAGCACACACATACATTTTTAAATTTTGTCAATTTTATGTTTTTAGGTTTATAGCAAAAAAAAAAAAANAGCCATTCAAGCACACACATACATTTTTAAATTTTGTCAATTTTATGTTTTTAGGTTTATAGCAAAAAAAAAAAAACATACAATAGCAATTTTTTTAGATATAGCAAAAGCTTTTGACGAAGTATGGATCCTGAGCCTANAAAAAAAAAAAAACATACAATAGCAATTTTTTTAGATATAGCAAAAGCTTTTGACGAAGTATGGATCCTGAGCCTACTTCAAAAACTCATAAAGTACAAATTCCCAGATTGTTATAATCATCTACTTAGCAGCTATTTCACAAACCGAGAATTCTATGTAGCAATAGAAAACTCTCCACAACCTGACCTTTCTGCAGGCGTGCCACAGGGATCTGCCTTGTCTCCATTTCTGGACAATATCTGCACAGCAGATATTCCCAGTTGCTATGCAAAAGTCCAAATGTATGCCAATGACACTGTCATATATGCCCAAGATAAATCATTGCCCTACATATATCTGCATATACAACTATCTAACTATAGATAATAAATTCAGTTGGAATACTCATATAACTAATGTAAAAATGCAGCAACAGGGAAAATCAGATANCTAACTATAGATAATAAATTCAGTTGGAATACTCATATAACTAATGTAAAAATGCAGCAACAGGGAAAATCAGATAGCTTTATCCATTATTAAAATCCCTCGGGCTCCCTACTAGATTAAAGCTTTTAACATACAACCTCATAAATAGATCTNCTAACTATAGATAATAAATTCATTTGGAATACTCATATAACTAATGTAAAAATGCAGCAACAGGGAAAATCAGATACCTTTATCCATTATTAAAATCCCTCGGGCTCCCTACTAGATTAAAGCTTTTAACATACAACCTCATAAATAGATCTNCCTTTATCCATTATTAAAATCCCTCGGGCTCCCTACTAGATTAAAGCTTTTAACATACAACCTCATAAATAGATCTGCAATAATGTACGGTAACGAAGTCTAGGGAAATGTGGCAAAATGCCTAATGAACCAACTACAAGTAGTTCAAAAATAAATACCTGAGAATTATAGGTAATACTTGTAAGTTCACTAGAACAGCTGACTTGCACAATGTGCTCAAAATTCCGTTTATAGGTAATAAAATCCTATCCCAAAACAATAGATTCTATGATAACCTGGCTTCAAATAATAACCCTGTTATTAGAAGACTTCCGAATGTAAATACAATGTATAAACGACCTAAAATGGCCCGTTTACAGGATTAAAACTTAAATAAAACTACCGCTAAACTGGTCCTCAGTCANTGTATAAACGACCTAAAATGGCCCGTTTACAGGATTAAAACTTAAATAAAACTACCGCTAAACTGGTCCTCAGTCATAATAATAATTTTAATCTCTGGAAACTGCACACACTGAAAATAAGTTCTGTTATTACATAATTTATGATTATTTAANCATAATTATAGGTAATGTTAATAGAAACTGTGATTTGAATGTTGAACTGTGTGCAATTACAATTTTCTAAGATATTTGGTCTCAAACATGTTTAAAGTAACAATAAATCTTATATTTTCCAATGAAATGGTAAATTTAATCAGTACCATGTCACCCTCATCAGTCCTCTGACAGTCAAATTCAGAAAAATTCAAATAACTCACTAAATAATTAAAAAAGTGTTTGGCCCCGTCTAGAACAGTATTGACGCTTCCCGCGTCCCTATATTTTGGCCGTCAGAACACACGCGCTGGCGAAGCGCAGGCAGTCAACATCAATAAAGATTAAGGATGGCGGACGTGCCAAAAGGATACCACCCGGAATGCGCAGCCGCACCCCACAGCTGCAAAGCCGGGCCACCAAAGGTTTTCTGCACGTGCCACTGTGCTTGCACGTGCANTGCGCAGCCGCACCCCACAGCTGCAAAGCCGGGCCACCAAAGGTTTTCTGCACGTGCCACTGTGCTTGCACGTGCAGACGGCACCCGGAGACAACGGAAGGCACCAGGGCGGACACAGTTGCATTTTGCAGCTGCACAGGGAACGACGAGTTCCCACCAGCTGCCCTGCCCCGGACGTCGCCGCAATAAACCAAGAGAGGCTTTTAGCGAGCGTACGAGAAGAAGGGCAGCCATATCCGGGGACAAGGGAAGGACCACTGCGAGTGCTGATCCAAAGACCTCCCGCCAAGGCGCACGTGCAGAACGAGACAATGGAGCGCCCATACCAGAGTCGATAGGGAGAACGCCGGACCACTTGCGCCCGAA
>NQII01004747.1:2539-48216 GCA_002778355.1 Clitarchus hookeri | reverse complement strand
CAATAGCAATTTTTCTAGATATAGCAAAAGCTTTTGACGAAGTATGGATCCTGAGCCTACTTCAAAAACTCATAAAGTACAAATTCCCAGATTGTTATAATCATCTACTTAGCAGCTATTTCACAAACCGAGAATTCTATGTAGCAATAGAAAACTCTCCACAACCTGACCTTTCTGCAGGCGTGCCACAGGGATCTGCCTTGTCTCCATTTCTGGACAATATCTGCACAGCAGATATTCCCAGTTGCTATGCAAAAGTCCAAATGTATGCCAATGACACTGTCATATATGCCCAAGATAAATCATTGCCCTACATATATCTGCATATACAACTATCTAACTATAGATAATAAATTCATTTGGAATACTCATATAACTAATGTAAAAATGCAGCAACAGGGAAAATCAGATACCTTTATCCATTATTAAAATCCCTCGGGCTCCCTACTAGATTAAAGCTTTTAACATACAACCTCATAAATAGATCTGCAATAATGTACGGTAACGAAGTCTAGGGAAATGTGGCAAAATGCCTAATGAACCAACTACAAGTAGTTCAAAAATAAATACCTGAGAATTATAGGTAATACTTGTAAGTTCACTAGAACAGCTGACTTGCACAATGTGCTCAAAATTCCGTTTATAGGTAATAAAATCCTATCCCAAAACAATAGATTCTATGATAACCTGGCTTCAAATAATAACCCTGTTATTAGAAGACTTCCGAATGTAAATACAATGTATAAACGACCTAAAATGGCCCGTTTACAGGATTAAAACTTAAATAAAACTACCGCTAAACTGGTCCTCAGTCAAAATAATAATTTTAATCTCTGGAAACTGCACACACTGAAAATAAGTTCTGTTATTACATAATTTATGATTATTTAATACAATTTCAAGCATTTACCCTTAAATAAAAGCAAAATTAAAAATTTTAGATTCAAATTCATTACTGAAAACATTTTAACGTAAGATTCCAGCAGGGCCGCTGTGATTGGCCAACCTGTCTGTCGGGGGACAGGGTCACGATTTCTCCATCAAGAGATAGCAGCACCTTCTCCTTTTTTACGTGAAGCACTCACGAAAGTTTAAATTTTCAAGTNCGATTTCTCCATCAAGAGATAGCAGCACCTTCTCCTTTTTTACGTGAAGCACTCACGAAAGTTTAAATTTTCAAGTTTTTAACAAGGAACTGTTTTATAATTACACTAAATCGATTGGAATAAAATAAAATTTATAGTTAGTTAAACTCTTANTTTTAACAAGGAACTGTTTTATAATTACACTAAATCGATTGGAATAAAATAAAATTTATAGTTAGTTAAACTCTTACTGGAAATCACTTTTTATAAATACGCTACTGCCGTGCTTTTCCAGCTGTCTTAGGACTTGAGTACGAAACATTGNTACTGGAAATCACTTTTTATAAATACGCTACTGCCGTGCTTTTCCAGCTGTCTTAGGACTTGAGTACGAAACATTGACATAGATTATTGCTAAAACTGATTGATTACTGATGTTAGTAACCAATTAATAACTGAAATGTCTAACTCATGTTCATCTAATCACCAGTACCACAACCACCAAATTTCACAGCAGGCAACGCTTTACCCAGACTTCCTTGTATTAAAATCACAGGCTGCTTCAGTCTTAGAATTACCTTACTTTACATGACAGACTGGCCGGGGGTTTAACAATCTCTTGTTCAGTCTATAACTAAACCTGCTTTTTCAGAATTACCAATGTCAAAGGGATTTTACTAGGCAGCAGCTTCACTGCTGCCTCCTCCCACGTTATCTGTGCAGACGTAGGGCAGAGGGGGTGGGAACACCATGGTACCGGGGTTTGCCGGGGCAACTCAGCAGTTATTCCNGTAGGGCAGAGGGGGTGGGAACACCATGGTACCGGGGTTTGCCGGGGCAACTCAGCAGTTATTCCTGTTGTGGCTCCAAGAAATATTCAAGTTGTTATTTTACTTCTCTCTGGAGATTAAAAGTTGAAATATCAAAAGTGGCAAAAATGGACATTTTTAAAAAACAGTATCGTAAAAGGGCTAGGATAACCATATTTGTCAGAGCAATACCTCCCACTTTTCTTTTGAATTNTTTAAAAAACAGTATCGTAAAAGGGCTAGGATAACCATATTTGTCAGAGCAATACCTCCCACTTTTCTTTTGAATTTCTGAAAATTTAATTCTGTTATTATAACTCATTGGTAAGATACAGCACCTTCATTACTTCTATGTGAAAGATTGTGTTAACTGCAACATGAGGCAAAAACAAAGTAATATTTTACTACTTACTGCTAATCTTTATATTGTCACTAGATGAACCACGAAACACACTATTAAAAGATCCATATCATTTTCAGTAGTGATTGCTTACGGACAAGCAGTGTCTGCCTACTTGTTTCTTTCTAGTACATCTTTTTTCAAACAATGTACGCTGTAGTCAAAACCATGAATTAGTGAATCAGATTTGAATTTGAACATTTGTCTATGTATGTTTTCTTTGTCATTTTATACCTGAACATTGTTGAAATTGTAGCACACATTTCTGGTTTAATGTTGTGTCCTCTTCCAGTTTACATAGTCAACTATGAANTTGTAGCACACATTTCTGGTTTAATGTTGTGTCCTCTTCCAGTTTACATAGTCAACTATGAAGGTGATAAAATGCTCAAAATATTTTTTTGTTCTACCCACATATGATCATTTTGTGATTATTGGAAACTTGTACTTGNCAAAATATTTTTTTGTTCTACCCACATATGATCATTTTGTGATTATTGGAAACTTGTACTTGTCCACAAGGTGTGAAGAAATGTACATAGTAATCTTTTTCAGCAACAGAAATGTCCTTCATTGTTCCAAGCTAACACTTCTAAACACACACAATGTAACTATTCTTTTTCACAGATTCAAATTCAGTAACATCAGTTGCCATCTCTTTAGAAATTATAATGTCTGTAAACTTCTCAGAGTAGGATGGTTTACTGACTGTGACAGTGTTCCTGTTCAGTGGAACAGAACTGTCGAAACCTCTAATCCCTTTTATTGTGACAGCGGAATTCAATCATTCAGCTAGGTTTCACTTTTTTTGTACAATCTTTGATATGGGAACAAAGGTATATTTTATATATNAGTTGCCATCTCTTTAGAAATTATAATGTCTGTAAACTTCTCAGAGTAGGATGGTTTACTGACTGTGACAGTGTTCCTGTTCAGTGGAACAGAACTGTCGAAACCTCTAATCCCTTTTATTGTGACAGCGGAATTCAATCATTCAGCTAGGTTTCACTTTTTTTGTACAATCTTTGATATGGGAACAAAGGTATATTTTATATATTGTATCACTGATATATTTTCTGTGCAGAAGTTTAACATTTCCCCTGGTGTTGTAATGTGGTTATCAGTTGTTCTCTGAAGGCTTGCTTTTATCTCTGTCGTACCATCTACTCCACGACAAGGTTCCTTGCCATGTGAAGTGGCAAATAAATGTTATTCAGCTTGAAGATCAATGNCGTACCATCTACTCCACGACAAGGTTCCTTGCCATGTGAAGTGGCAAATAAATGTTATTCAGCTTGAAGATCAATGCGATTGCACAGATTTAATAAATTTTCAGATTGCGTTATTGGCCTGCTACTCTATCTGAGAAATAAATAACATTTCGAATGTGTGGGATGCAGTGTTCTTTAAAAATAAGTTCTATTACTTGCTTGAGGAATGTGTAGACTTAATCAGCTGTATACTTGAGACAGTTGGATGTTATACAGAAGCTACTAACAGTTTCTGCTTGTTCACAAGTTTCTCCCTTAAAATACAAAACAAAGGAGTGCACAGTAGTCTGGGCATTTACCCAGTGGTATGACTGGATCTCATCCTGATGTATGCAAGTAAAGTTCTCTGCAAAATCACATAGNTCTGGGCATTTACCCAGTGGTATGACTGGATCTCATCCTGATGTATGCAAGTAAAGTTCTCTGCAAAATCACATAGAATAATACTCTCATTTACTTTCAAGTTACTTATTTTATTTTTGGAAATGATCTTGCTGATCAATCTTTCAATGAAATTGTCAACACTATCTGTAATGCACAGTAACTCACAGCGATCTGTTGTGGTCCACTGCTTGTATTTAACAGGGTTGCTATAGGTATAGAAAACCACGAAAAGTCAGGGAATTAAAAATGTTCAAGCATTTTCGAGAAAAGTCAGTGAGAAAAGGAAAAATTTGTGGAATATTTTTATTCCTTTGTTTGCTTGATGTATTACAGAAGTCGCATGTTCAGAGGCGTATAAAATAAAAACGATGCCACGTACGTAAATATGACCTATCACTCTTTATTCTCAAGACAGAGTAGTGTAAAGTAATATTATAAGGTCCNGATGCCACGTACGTAAATATGACCTATCACTCTTTATTCTCAAGACAGAGTAGTGTAAAGTAATATTATAAGGTCCAGGGTACTCGTCCCCTTTTTTTGCTTATAAGCCTTGAAACATCGGTCTTTGTTAACAGGGTGCTCCGAATTGTATTTTCAGAGTCTTATAAAATAAATACTGAGCTAGGTGGGTTAATAGGGCTTNTGTTAACAGGGTGCTCCGAATTGTATTTTCAGAGTCTTATAAAATAAATACTGAGCTAGGTGGGTTAATAGGGCTTAGTGTATTTTATTCACAAGACAGTGTAGTGTAAAAGTTTATTTATAGGTCCAGGGAACTCATCCCCAATTTTTTGGTGTTAGACTTCAAACATTTGACTTTGCTCACACCTGCGACTTGGGAGCAGCCCGTGTGAACAAAGTCGGATGTTTGAATGCTTATAGCAAAAAAATTGTGGACGAGTNACCTGCGACTTGGGAGCAGCCCGTGTGAACAAAGTCGGATGTTTGAATGCTTATAGCAAAAAAATTGTGGACGAGTGACCTGGATCTTTGAATATACCGCTACACTACACAGTCTTGCAAGTAATACGTGGTAGATCTTGTTAACTTACACCCAGCTTAGTTTTTATTTCATAAGCCTCTGGACATGCGACTTTAGNATAATACGTGGTAGATCTTGTTAACTTACACCCAGCTTAGTTTTTATTTCATAAGCCTCTGGACATGCGACTTTAGAGCACCCATATGAACAAAGTAGTGATGGCCCGATACTGAAAAAACCCGATACCGATGAAGGTTCCGATATTTAGGATTTTACCGATCCGATACCTGTTAACCGATATTTTCATTTATCATACTGTAAGCAGACATTTGTCACTAAAGTGTTTGAGAGACAACTACTGCCTGGAAAAGTTTTGTTTGCAATAAGATAAATTGACTTACTGCTAAGTGAGATTTACTTTATGCCCGGTACATCAAAGCAGCAAAACAAATAGTTTAACATTATACAAAATTATAGCTCACTGCAACATATTACAAAACTAAGTTAAAGTTGCAAGAAGGTCGCTAGTCTACAAAAATATGTAAAAGGACAGGAATGAAAACTAAGCTAACAAGCCACGATCATTTTGTTTACTTTGAGAAACGTACGTCGAACATAAGACTGCTTTACCAAAATTAAAAATGTAATCCGTGAAGCGAAAAATAATGATAGGCATGTACATTCTAATTTGTTTCTATCGTAAACAATTTTAAAAAAATTTAATTTTTTTTTATTTTTTTATTGAAAAAAAATAATTTTTTTTTTAATTATTTCATTTTGATATTTCAAATTATTTTGTTCTTTTTAGTCGTATTGCTGCAGCCTGATGTTAAGAGTTGGGAAAATGAAGTGTGCAGCAGAGGAGAGAAAATACTTGAGGTTAGAATGGCCATTACCGATGTGCCGATATATTAGTGCCGATCTCCGATAATGGTAAATGTACCGATAATACAGATATCGGGTATCGGGCCATCACTAGAACAAAGTAAAATGTTTGAAGACTGAAAGCAAATAGTCGGACGAGTCCCCCAGATCTTTAAATATACCTGTACACTAAACTGTCTTGCGAATAAAGTGTGGTAGGACCTATTAACCTACATAGCTTAGTTTAAATTTTATGAGGTCCTGAACATGCGACTTCCGAGCATTCTTGTGAGCATTCGCAAGGCATCCCTTTTAGACAGATGCAAGAGTCAGCAGACATGTGCGGTTCTAGCCAATCAAGTTAGGTTTTCTACTGTTGTGTTGCCCCTCAGAAATCAAGCCAGACACGTGAAGTGTTCAAATGATTGTGTATTATTTATGGTTTTCTTAACTTACGACACAATTATTCACTATTCAATATGTATGGCAACTTAGTTGTGGATTTCTATGCGACGTTCACTCGGTAATGTTGTATTCCTCATGACTTAGCTGGGTTATCTTACTCCATTTTTGCCTTTATCCTCCATAATCAAGTGCAAGATAAAACTCTCACGGTCCTGGTAGAAGAGTTAGTGCTGGTGGTGGGTGGAAGTGCCGGTAGCGATTCTGGATCATATAAGGCACAATTTGCTGGGCCACATAAAATAACAGTGTGCGACACTAAATTTATTGGAAATTATTAATTTTTGTGCATAATATTACTTAATAATAAGTAAAGGTCATTGCTGAATGCAGCAAGTTAATATTTTCGTGATTTTATCTTAACTACACAAATGTTTTATTTTATCGGTGAGGATACAGAGGGCCTGCATAATCAACCACTGACCCATCAATTTTTAATAGTTTAAAGTTTTGTATTAATTATATTTTCAAACTTAGCTCTATTAACAACAAATTTCAACTAGGAAAGCAGCAGGAGACTGATGCAATCAATGAAGATATTAAGATGATCTGTGGTGCTGACAGCTACTAGTAGTAACTCAGTGTTGTGTCCTCCAATCTGCTGAACATTTATGTACGCCTATATATCATGTTCAAGTGATTTTTAAGATTTTTTTTATTTTTCGTATTATGTCCTTGAAAAATTTGAGATTAGTTTATATTATGTTCTCTTCTGCTTAATGTGAAGCCAGTGAGAAATAATCTGTAAGTTCATTGAATTATTTTTCAACTGAAGATCATTAATTGATGCTGGAATTTTTTGAATGTAGGCCTATCTATACATTTATTGAAATTAGGGTGTTACCTAGGCATAATTTGTTGCGTATAAGTGTTTCGTTTTATATATTTATCCATTTTTCAATAGTGTTGTGCATGGGATTTTATTTTTTTAANTGTTGCGTATAAGTGTTTCGTTTTATATATTTATCCATTTTTCAATAGTGTTGTGCATGGGATTTTATTTTTTTAATGTCAATGTTAGTATGCTTATTAGATGGGAAAGTCAGGGAAATTTGTTTTGATGTTCTGGAAAACAAGGAACAGTCNTGTCAATGTTAGTATGCTTATTAGATGGGAAAGTCAGGGAAATTTGTTTTGATGTTCTGGAAAACAAGGAACAGTCAGGGAATGTTTTTAGTGAGTAGCTGTAGCAACCCTGATTAACTGATTTATTGTCATTTTCGTTCAAATACAGATGTAATGGACCAGTCCGTGGCCACTGGGCATTCTGTAATATGATAATATATGTATAATTTTTTTTGTACTTGAATTCTATTTGAATTATTTTTGTAACACTTTAGATTAGTTTAACTTTCCTTTAATATATTTAAATATAAGGTTAGGCCATCCTTCCATTTATAGGAGTAATTAGATAAATTCTCTATGGTGCTATGTTTATTTATTTGTTTGCCAAAGCAACTTTTCAGCTCATACTATGATATGCTATAGATTTAAGTTTTATAACACTCTTGGATCTTACCTCAGAGAAGCCAAACTTGTAAAGGCTTTCTCGGCCAAAAGTGACGTGGCCCGTCTTAAAGTAGGATAGTTTATCCTGCAGGACCAGGGAATATTATTTTCTGTTTCTTTAACGTCAGTAAAATTTGACAGATATTGTGACCAACCTACACAGCATGTAAACAGAGAAAACTGAGGCAAATGTCGGGGAATTTTCACCTTGGTCAGGGAAAATATAAATAATGGCTACTCTGCAAAAGTTAGTTGTGTGAATAAAGGATAATGTAATTGTGAGCACATGCATTTAAAAATTCCAAGTTTTAGTTTCGTGAACTGACAATAATACATCTTTGCCAAGTGACATGGGGCCCATACGTATAAAATAAAATATGTATTTGTGTGTTTGTAATAGGCACTCGTGTGAAATCAGTGGCATGTGTAACTATGAATATCGATGAGCTGAATAAAATGTTTGCCCTGCTTACTTGGCCTGTTTCAGTGCAATGTAATTGTACTTCACTGATGACATATTTTTTCTGTCAGCTGTGGAAAAATATGGTATTTGGAGTAAATAGATAAGGGAAAATGGTAAAAGGAAGGGGTTAAATGGTAAAATTCTTCCTGTTAAACAGGGAAAAGTCAGGGAATTCCAAAATGGAATTTCAGTGGACATCCTGAGCTGATGTGTGGTTTGGAGTGTGTATTATCTTATGTTAAGGCCTGGCAGCTGCCTGGATTTTGTTATAAATTGGGGAGCTAATTCCCAGCGTCGGAGTTATGAGTTATTGCTTGAAGGTGGTAGGGCTCTCACAACTCTGGTACTGTAGCAGGAATCAAATACGTTGTTGTGTGATGCTGCATGTGCTGCAACTGGTTTTGTCCTGTAGGATACTAATGTGACCAGTTATGGCTTGTTTGGTGTCTGCTCTGTGGCCATTCATTCTCTGCATGAGTGTTTTGTTGGTGAGACCCTATCACCTGCAAGCAATAGCTCAGAACTCAAATGCNGGCCATTCATTCTCTGCATGAGTGTTTTGTTGGTGAGACCCTATCACCTGCAAGCAATAGCTCAGAACTCAAATGCGGGGAATTAGCTCACTAATTTATAACAAAATCCAGACAGCTGCTAGGCCTCAAAAAAAGATAATCACAGCTCCAAACAACACTCAACAGCTATATCAGCAAATTTTCCCGCCCCACCCTACTTTGCCACCTCGCCGCTAGGTTTACTACCAACAGCACCCTTCCACCATATTGCAGTGTCCTACAACTCGCCGCTTGATGAAGCTGGTCTGGCCAGCGAAGAGTCATGATTGCGCAACTGCGTGGAAAATGTTGTCCTTTTGTGTGTGTGTTTGGGCGCACGTACACGTGCGTGTGCATGCCTGTGTTGACAAGTACTGCACTGTAAGTACTTCAATTCCTGCCCTATTATATATTTTTGGTAGCCTAGCAGACTGCTTGTAACGTTAAATTATATCTCAAGTAATGCAAAACTAGACTTTTCATCCGAAACTTTCCAGTGACCTTTAAGTCATTAAATTGCTACCTCTAAAGCCACCGTGGAATTTTTTTTTAACTTTATGTTCCATTCATTTAAAGAGCAATTAGATTAATTAACATGATGCAAAGTAACAAATTATTCGCTGGTTTAATGAAGTCCAACAAGACAGTTTTATCTTTCTCTTTTTCCCTCAAAATTAGCTATTGTAAGGAAGGATGTAGAAGTTGTCAAAATATTTCATTAAATGAGTAACATCAGAATTTTACCTTATTCAGGATTATTTCATGTGTTCACTGCCACGTGAATTTCAATTACTCTCGTGACTTTTACTCCTTGTTTTATTCAAAGTAGCGTATTGAATACCGGTAACTNGCCACGTGAATTTCAATTACTCTCGTGACTTTTACTCCTTGTTTTATTCAAAGTAGCGTATTGAATACCGGTAACTGAAGGGTTTTGTTTTTCAATTAGTGATTAAAGGTCTTGTGTATTGCATTTTGAAGGGTTTGTTTTCACTGACTTATTTTTTGTCATGTTACACAATNTAGTGATTAAAGGTCTTGTGTATTGCATTTTGAAGGGTTTGTTTTCACTGACTTATTTTTTGTCATGTTACACAATATGTGCTGCAGGTGCCCACATGCATTTTATATAAATTTGGATTTCCTATTTGAACTTTACTTACATTTTCAGTATTTTTTATTAATAAGGGAATTTGTTAAAATTATGAAGCATACACATCTCATCTATATTGCACACTCAGGGCCTGGATATTTCATCAGATTTGTAAAATGGGTGAAGTGTTTCAAGGTCTGCATCACATAATGTCTTTCCACTTCCAGGTTTCCTTTTCCAAGATCAGGTAGGATGCAAGATTTAGAAATGAGAAAACGCATGTGATGTACTAAGTATTTGCTCACTTTAAATCTGCAGTATGCCTTATTGACCAAGTTGTTCGCAAAATTTCACCTTTTCAAACACACTTATTCGTTTTCTGCATTTTTACTTAGTCTTTCTATCAAGTCACAGTACATCTTTTCTCCACATGTTTGTCATCAGTATCAGAGCTGCTGGCCCTGATGTCACAACTTAACTCCTGGTTTCTTCACTACTTTTTTAAATTTTGACTAATTTCTTATTTGCAGCATTTTTTTCCTTTTTAGTCTATTTAGTTTTTTATTTTTAAAGGAGACACTTTAATAACTCTACAGACTTGATTCTCATCGTAAACAGCTGCATGAGCTGGTTAAAATTGTGAATCAGATTCCATTTTACATAAACAAGATTCAGTTGATTCAGTTTTTTTTATTTTTTTCAAAAACTGAATTTTAACATAACAGGCACTGCACAATGATTTCCCAGGAACCAGCAATGGCACACAGTTACTAGAGAAAATCTCTTGGATAACTTGAGACTTAATTTTCACGAAGATACTTTTTAATACTCTTCTTGTGCACAGACAGTTGGTCACAAGTCTGGCCAAAAAAAGATTGTACTTTATCAAATACTTTTTCTCATAAAACATGCAAATACTTTCCATCTTTGCAAAAAAATGCGTAAAGCAAGAACATCCTTGCTAATTTGGAAGTAGCACTATATAAAGTGTTCTGGCAGTCTTTGTTGGTTATTCCCCCATAGCATTTTGATGAGATTTTCTTCTCACAATACTTGCAGTAACTACATACACTATTTTTAATGGGATTATTTGATATTGAGAAAAATAAATCTGTTAAAACCACATATACTGAGGGGCCATGGTAGTGTAGTGGTCAGAATACTTGCCTCCCACCTAGGTGAACCAGATTAGATTCCCAGCAGTGTCGCTCCTGGATTTTTGCATGTGGGAGTCATGCCGGTTGATGCCGTTTGTTCGGCATGTTCGGCATGTTTTCTTGNTTGCATGTGGGAGTCATGCCGGTTGATGCCGTTTGTTCGGCATGTTCGGCATGTTTTCTTGGGGTTCTCCTATTTCTCTCGCCCTTGCATTCTGGCGCTGCTCCATACTTACCTCGCTAGTGGGAGTAGTCGAGAGTTATGGAACAATTGTCGACGGGTTTAGAGTCATTCCACTCAATCATGCATTGGATTGTTCCTGCAACATAGTTCTATACAAATACCATATTTTATGTTTTTAACTAACACAATACAATAATAAACACCAAGCCAATGCAGGAACTAACATGTTTCACAGGGCAGAAGGCACGTGTAGCCACATCATATGCCCTAACATTTGTCAAAGAAAGCACATCAGTACGATGAAAAGTTATGAATTCAGATATTGGCTACTCAGACGAGAATCTAGGCAACCCATCTTCAGGGTAAACATTGCTTAGGTGATGACAAGTTTTTTCCTAGTGTTCATTCAGTTGGAAATAGGTTTACATTATTTTTGGGGTTGACTCCAATACTTTCTACAATTAGGAATTGAAGACTGGCAACTCTTCATTTTCTCAAACACCTTTGTATTTTNGGTTGACTCCAATACTTTCTACAATTAGGAATTGAAGACTGGCAACTCTTCATTTTCTCAAACACCTTTGTATTTTATACTTCCTTTTACCAGACCAAATTGAAAATCAACAATCTCGTCGCGGTAAACATAACACCAGGCAAGTCACAAAGCATCGAGTGGAACAGGGCAGCAACTGTTGAGTGAAGTTACAAAATTGTCATTGTGTAATTTGCTACATTTTAAAGTGAATTTATATTTCTAACTACAGTGGAACNATACTTCCTTTTACCAGACCAAATTGAAAATCAACAATCTCGTCGCGGTAAACATAACACCAGGCAAGTCACAAAGCATCGAGTGGAACAGGGCAGCAACTGTTGAGTGAAGTTACAAAATTGTCATTGTGTAATTTGCTACATTTTAAAGTGAATTTATATTTCTAACTACAGTGGAACCCTCTTATAAGGTTCTTCAGGGGTCCACAAGAAAGTGACACTATAAGCAGGAAAACCTTATAAGAGGGAAACACAAAAATTCAAGAATCTGGACACCAAAAGATATAAAATTATGCACCGTAATAAACACACAACTTTACATAATGAACAAAACAAATATTTATTTTAAATACATAATCTTTTAAGAAATTTTATCTCCTGGTTGCAAAATCATAAAATAAGTATACGAGCAAAAGATTACTGTACATGCAAAAAAGCACAATTGTTCGTGGCAGTTTGTCTCCTGGTTGCATCAATGATTCGATTCAGAGTAGTCACTGGGATTTCCAAATTCCGAGGAATTGCTGTGCGTGTTCTACCCAGATTACGGTCCACGTGCTTGATTAAGATTAACTTTTCAGCTAATGAAAATGTTTGTTTTTTCTTAGAGGCACTCATTTTAATTTTTCACTAAAACTGTTTCAAGGATGAATTAATTTTCACTACATAAACATTAACCGTGCATGTGCGAAGGTTGTTTTTTAAATGTGAAGCGAAGTCGAAGCGAAGCTTGTATTATGCGAAGGAATTTCGAAGAACAATCGGAGCTGAAGGATTAAAAAATATATATAATAGGCTACAGTTTTCAAGTATATTCAACTCGTTTGTACTGTTACTGCCAAAAAAATGTATGCCTACTAGACACTGAGCATAGGAATAAAACATATCCTAATCTTGTACTGCTGAAAAACTGAAATATCAAAATCTGTAAGAAAGTAATCATTATACATTTGGATACCTACAAACTTTTTAAAAACTATCATACTCCATATATACAGTCCCATTTGGCACCACCACTGCACAGTGATTTAAATGGGTGGCTATCAACATTTGACCTCTTCCCTTTCCTCCTTCAAGGACCCTTGTCAATGTCAGGCTAGATAGTAAACTTGCTAGATGGTGGTGGTATTAGGGCCTCAGAGCAAGAGAGTTGAGCCACTTTCACTGCTAACAAAGAAAGTGTGAAGTTCTTCCAAAAAGACTATCAGCTGTGGTGTGGTACATACAGCTGCCCGACTCCCCCCTCCCCCCCTGCCGGGCTCGTGATAATTTATGACATTGTTACACATGTCAAAATTAGAAAGGCACAGAAACATTAATTTTTCGAGACAGAAAATCCACACTGTATTTGTGTTATGTTAGGGTCTGTCACCATCCTATTAAACAGCCTTCCACTGGTGTGTGTAAGGCATGAGTCTTGTTAGCCTAACAAAGCGTAAAAGATGGGGGGGGAGGGAGAAAAGACAAGGAAAGTGGGCTGGGACATCTACCTGGAACAGGGCTGGTACCCGGTGACGGTACTACACCTCCCCCTCCCCGCTGTTGGAGGAGTGGCAAAACCACAGCTGCAGCTCCAGGCATGCCTACCTGCCCCAGGCTGCTGTAAAAACATTCACTCCTCCCCTTTGCAGGCCGACTGACCCTCATCAATGTCAAGCTGGTAGATTATCTCAGCAGGGTGGAGCTTGGGATAAAAACTACAACTTTGTCTGAAAAGCAGTGTAAGTTGAGCATCTTTTCCATTGAAGTTTTCCTTTCCCAGTGTGCTTCCTTCACAATGTGCATTATTCATGGGAAAATGAAAACCTTATTTCTGGGAATGTTTGTTATTGCTCTTATGGAGAAACATTCCAGACTAGAAAAATCATGCATTATAGGCNTCCCAGTGTGCTTCCTTCACAATGTGCATTATTCATGGGAAAATGAAAACCTTATTTCTGGGAATGTTTGTTATTGTTCTTATGGAGAAACATTCCAGACTAGAAAAATCATGCATTATAGGCGGGAAAACCCTTTAAAAGGGGAACCTTATNTTCTTATGGAGAAACATTCCAGACTAGAAAAATCATGCATTATAGGCGGGAAAACCCTTTAAAAGGGGAACCTTATAAACGGGTTCTACTGTACCTTGTATTTATAAACTTAACAAAGGTACTTTGGTTGTTCCTGAGTTTATAATTTTTTAACATTAATACATTTCCATGGTATTTTTGGTGTTGACAACATGGCCACGACCTGGCTCGAAAGGGCTTCTCTAGTGTCACCTCCTGGATGTGGCAGTAAAATGAAAGGATAGAAGCAAGGCCCAACAGGCCCAGTGTGGAGTCACTAGTGGGGAATAATTATCTTTGGTTGTGGCAAGGACGAATACACGTTTACACACACTTGCACACACTCTCATCAACCCATACATCAATATATTTGTAGCAACTCTAATATTAGAGCTGAAATACTCACTTCCTTCCTCACACATAGTTGCACATAACACATTCACATACAAGTAATGAAGGTGCTGTGCCTTACCAATGAGTTAGAATGAAATTTTTAGATTTTCAAAAACAAAGTGGGAGGTATTCCTCTGCCAAATATGATTATCTTAACTGCTCCCCCTTATAAGATACTGGCTTTTAAAAATGTCATTTTTTGCCACTTTTGCCAAGTATTGATATTTCAAGTTTTTCATATCTCAAGACGGGAAGTAAAAAACAATTTCAATATTTTTTGTATGCAACTACCAAATTAGTACTAGTTCTTAATAACATATATGGTATGTTATCTCCTCCCCTTTGAGAGAAAATAAATGCAATANTACCAAATTAGTACTAGTTCTTAATAACATATATGGTATGTTATCTCCTCCCCTTTGAGAGAAAATAAATGCAATATTTGTAATTTTTACCAATATTTGCATAATTTTTACATCAATTGTGCTAATTTTTGTAATATCCCAAGAACAAACTAACTTATTTACATTAACCTTTAAAATGNAATTTTTACATCAATTGTGCTAATTTTTGTAATATCCCAAGAACAAACTAACTTATTTACATTAACCTTTAAAATGTGTTTTTACCAGTCGTTTTTGAATTATTGTGTTATGTTTAATTGTTTTGGTGATACTAAAAGCGATTTTGTAAACCTGCGCATTCAGTAGAATTTTTAAAAATCTCATTGACAGCGTGTGACAAAAAACTGTGAAACGTGAAAATGATTTAAAATTGGTTATGAGCTACCCCTGAGCAAGAGTATTCACGTTTAAAATATAAAAACAATCTGACATAGTCAAGCAACCATGACTTGCTGAAATTCTGTGGGATGCCCCAATTTGGATTGTGGGTGTGGGTGCTGTGTGCTCTCTCTGGTAGTGCATGCCCTTATTGACTCGGGGGTAGCTGCGACATGCTATTGCTGTTGTACTGCGGGGAGGAGGACCCTAGTGCTTGGCGAAGTGGTCATACAACACTTCTAGTCAGTGTCTTGTTGCCTACATATCTGTATTTATTCTGGGCTAAGCTCGTCACAGCACAGTGGTAGTATGATGTTAAGACATAGACCGACTTTCTTTATCATCACCCAGTTTTACTGCTTCATGGAGTTCTCCAATCAGTGCTTCTGTTTGAAATACTGTGCGTGTAGAAAATATGCAGGAAAGATTTTTCTTGTCGATTTCAGAAATGCTTTGTTTGCTGTGAACCAGCTCTGCAAGTATCGCATCGTGTTGTGAAATATAGTAATGTCTCGGTTTAAGGAGCTTGCCTGCCTGGTGCTTGAACTACATTGCATTGTGTCTGAATACTATTCTATGAAAAGATAGAGCTTCTTACTATGCCTGTCAATTACTTTCAAGACTTCACATACATTTCAAACACCATTCCAGAGCACTCCAACATAGCTAAAAATGACTTTTCCAAAGTGCTGTTTATCAAAATATTTGTATCGGGTAGATACACAAAAGTAATCAAGGCACTTGCATTAAACTTTTTTACAGACTCTCCGTGAATTAAATGATATAGGGTCATAGCTGAAAGTCCTATAGGTACACAGCACACAGCAAGAACACTGCATGTGAGTTCAGAGTTATGCATGCAGNGGTCATAGCTGAAAGTCCTATAGGTACACAGCACACAGCAAGAACACTGCATGTGAGTTCAGAGTTATGCATGCAGTGGCGATGGCACTTGACGTGCGTGTCGGTGTCACCATCACTCCTGCACTTCTCTGCCTGAAAGTTCCAGGTAGGCANTGGCACTTGACGTGCGTGTCGGTGTCACCATCACTCCTGCACTTCTCTGCCTGAAAGTTCCAGGTAGGCAGGCCCCCTGAAATTTTCCAGGTCAGCATTACTTTCATTTTACTGACAATTTTCTCTTTTCCCAGCAAAAGTGCTAAAAAATATTAATCATTCAGTGTAAAGGCTCATTCGTTTATTTTTTTTCCTAGTCACATGAAAGCTTTTACACTGAAAGATTACTGATTAATTTTGTTACAACANCTCATTCGTTTATTTTTTTTCCTAGTCACATGAAAGCTTTTACACTGAAAGATTACTGATTAATTTTGTTACAACATTGATTTTTCTTCTTGTAAGAGAACTGCGATATGTATATGACGAAGGGTTCTTGCGGTGCACTTTAGGTCTGCTTATTCTGTACTTAAAGAATCTGATTATAATGTTTCTTTTTCCACTTTATTTGCATTGTAACTTATTTTTTATGATATACATGTATATTGTTTTATCAATGTGTATGTATGTACATATTTTATTTTTGGAAACTACATGTTTGAGAATAAGTTTTTCTGTTACAGAAACACTTATCCACCAACNTATGTACATATTTTATTTTTGGAAACTACATGTTTGAGAATAAGTTTTTCTGTTACAGAAACACTTATCCACCAACTGGATAAGTGTTTCTGTTACAGAAACACTTATCCACCAACGGGATAAGAAGATTGAAGAGCTAAAACAAGACTTAATATTGGCTTATAAGGACTCGCCAGAGAAGAAATGTCGTGTCGGGTGCCGTGAAGCCCAGTTAAATAATGAAGTTAAAAGACTTGAATCAGAATTAAATGCATTGTACAAAGAAATTGGGGACATTTCGTGTGCAAAATATGTTTTGGAACAGAAGGTATGTGAACATATGCTAGCATTTGCAGCATAGCAGCATTCATTTCCAGATTTTTCTCTACAGCTTTCAGATGCATATCGACTTCCAACTTCTCTGCTTTCAAACTATCCAATCTCTCGGATAATGGTGTATTTTCTTCTGCTTTCTCTTGGAGCATCACATCCACCACTACCTCTCCCAGATTCTCAGAGCCATTAGGTCGACCTAAACAAAATTATTTACTTAGTTTTAGTTCTTAAAACAGCAGCACTACTAATTCACACATTTTTCACAGTACATAAATAGGGTTTATATTTTTATGACAATCTGTTATTACTAAGTTTCAGAATTTGTAGTGTTGTTGCCTAATTTGCCCATATTAAGACGTGGGCAACTTAACGCACCTTAATATTTCAAGCAAAGTGTGCTGTGTTTGTGGCCTGCTTGAAATGGGTTTCGAANCGTGGGCAACTTAACGCACCTTAATATTTCAAGCAAAGTGTGCTGTGTTTGTGGCCTGCTTGAAATGGGTTTCGAACCCATGATTCCCAGGTGGCTGGCTGCTATCCAACCGCTCTTCTTGGCCCTTGAAAACAAATGAGAGAGACCGCTGATCACTATAGCAAATTTCGCCTTTAGCGATATTCACCACCGAGTCTTTAATTTTCATGCAACACAAAGCCTATGTGTGTAGTGACCCTTGATTGCTTTGCACGTCACAGAGACTGTATTGAACATGGATTGGATCAGTAGGATCAGTATTAGGGACACTATTACTGGGTTTGGTAGGAACCCTAAGCTGGGATGCACTTTGTTTGCAGGAATTAAAAAGGAAAGATTCTGGTAGTGCATTANGGGTTTGGTAGGAACCCTAAGCTGGGATGCACTTTGTTTGCAGGAATTAAAAAGGAAAGATTCTGGTAGTGCATTAGGTCTCTGCCTCACTGCCTTAAATACAATGGCTCTTGTGAATGGATGTGTCACTTCTACATAAGTATGTATATGGGGAAAATTATGTGTTTATAAGTGAACAAAAATATTCTGTAGTTTATCTGAAGTACATAGGTAAGTCAGTGTCAGTACAGCTCAGCAAAATGATTCCACCTGACCTCTCTAAACACATAACCGCAATAACAAAGAGAAACAAACAAACTTTGAGAAACTAATCCTAATATGGACATAACTTTATAATTCTCCTGCATTACACAGGCAAGATATTAAAATCAGAAAATTACATAAACACTTAAGTTTCACACTATTAAATGACAATAAAAAAATTGCTGGTCACAGAAAATATTTAACTAGAATTACAAATTTAAATTTAATGGATATTCTGTGAAAGTATCACTTCTTACAATATTTTCTTCGGGGTAAAGAAAAAATGAAGTCCTTCAATTTGGGTAATTAATACTTTAATAAAAAAAATAGGCTTCTGAAAATGATTAAATTTATTAGTTCACTATAATGCAAATGCAATTCTCTACAAATACAAAACAAAAACAAAACACCAATAAAAAAATTCTAAAGTTATTCATTTTCCTTTTTAAAATTAGTGTGCCTTGATTTCATGGAAAGCAAAACAGAGAAAATAAAAAAATAACAGTTCAGTCAAAGTGACATAAATTTGAGCACATAAATCCGTAAAAAATTTAAAGAGACATTTTCACAAGGTTTCATTAAAGATCACAAGCTTTTGCAGCCATTGCCAAGCCTAATAACTTTATTAAAAATTAACAAACCTCTATGGGAAGGATACTACGAACTTAGCTAGGAAGTCTAACCAACTGAGGCAGAAGTAGTTTAAACTACTCAACTCTTTGGCCATCATGAACAAATACAGACACAAGGTGCTTCCCACATTCGCCAAAATATAGCATAACTTCAAAACTCCAACTGCCCAGCGAATTTATCATTGAGCCACTTCAACCATTCTGCAAGAAAGAATACACTAAGACTTGAAGAGATTTAAATAACCAAAGACAACTTGCGCATGTGGTAGTCTGTCTTTTTAATAATTAATTATATTTCACTGCAACAAAAATTGTACTTTTGAGACAGAAATTAATAAATAAAGCAACTAAAATTTATTTATTTACTNATATTTCACTGCAACAAAAATTGTACTTTTGAGACAGAAATTAATAAATAAAGCAACTAAAATTTATTTATTTACTGTCTTTAACAATTCATCACACGTCCTCTGATTTTCCCATACACTTACAACTGTCGTGAGTTACACTGCACTGAGGCTCTGTACTTACCCATTGGATGACAAAAGGTGTCGAACAGGTGCTTACAGGATATCAGTTTATTCAAATCTGTGTACAGATAATTTTATTTAAACTATGAATCCTCCAATTTCCGAGCAGGATGTTGCTGAAAATGAACTTTATGCTTGGCGATACATGTCGCTCCATGTTCAAACAATTTTTGACAAGCAGAGGTCGAGTTAAAGCTTCTTGACATATAATTTTATTAACGAAGATGCGAGTTTAATTAATATTTAGTTTTAAAATCATCTTGATTTTACACCAGATACAATTAAACACCAACTTTATAGAAACAGTTATTTTTAATCTCAAAAGAAAATTTTTTTGGAAATAATAATTCCTCGTTAAAATGTATTGCACAGCATTTTCAAACTAAATCATTCCCTTTGAAATACTACTGATGATAGGTGCAACTATTTAGAGCGAAGGATAATCTGATAATTTCTACAAATGTCAGCAAGCGCGCGCAGCTGATGGAGAAGATGCACTTTCTCTTTTTTTTTTTTTGCTAGACAACAGCTTCACTTCTCGAAGGCATGTAAGGGGAGGAAGAAAGGTGCATGGCTGAGANCTTTTTTTTTTTTGCTAGACAACAGCTTCACTTCTCGAAGGCATGTAAGGGGAGGAAGAAAGGTGCATGGCTGAGAGAGACAGAAAGAGAGGATGCAAGTTTGCCACGCTGGTTACTAGGTAACCGCTTCCCCTCTTGTCAGGCATGTAAGGGGAGGGAGCAAAACAAGACTCGCATCATACAGTAGTGATATACAGCATCTCACACAACATATTTCACATCCATTTATTAGACGTTTGCATNAAGACTCGCATCATACAGTAGTGATATACAGCATCTCACACAACATATTTCACATCCATTTATTAGACGTTTGCATAAACAACCAGCTTAAAAGCCATCGTTGCGGGAAATCTTAGCTGACGGGACCGAAAGACATTATGATAGACGCAGCATCTGATAAACGATAAAAGAGGCTAGTTTTATCTTTATTTACATAGGGTTTACCGGAACCACTGAAAATTAACTGTGGATATAATTTATCGCTACATGCATTTTCAGTACAGAGTCCACTGTAGGTATAAAGGAATCCTCTGCTTCAAATATGAAAGCTGTAAGCTATCTACCGAAGGCTAAAGAGGACTCGCATAAGCAGGCAAACTAAGCTACTATACAATTGCGAAGAAGCACACGTGCAAAAGCACCATGTTTTACCAAAATGTCTGCAGTATTCTACTAGGTCAGTAGAGGTGGTCAGACTCAAGCATTCCTACCCCATCTTCTCACCTTTGCCTTCTGCCAACACAAACTGCCAGTTTACAACACCAACCCTCTTCCACATCCCCCTCTTAGTTCNTTCTCACCTTTGCCTTCTGCCAACACAAACTGCCAGTTTACAACACCAACCCTCTTCCACATCCCCCTCTTAGTTCCTCCTGTGGCTCAATGTGACCTTGATGCCATTGTTAGTATCACGCCGTATAATTGACTATTAAAAGGCAGNTAGTTCCTCCTGTGGCTCAATGTGACCTTGATGCCATTGTTAGTATCACGCCGTATAATTGACTATTAAAAGGCAGCATAGATCCTGTTTCAATGCTGTTTCTTAACTTCTAAAGTGTATTTCATAAACCAGAAAAAATTCTTGCCATTCAAATAAATTTCTATACATTTCCTGCAGCATTTCAAATCCCATACATTTCCCAATCACTGGACACCCTGGAGAGAGCAAGGACATTTTAACAGACTTTGTTTGTATAACTGCATCAGATATCATTACACACTAGAACCATGTATAAAATGCTTGTCACTATGCAAGCATGCTCGTAAGATATGAAATGGACAATTACTTAAAACATATGGCATTGCAGATCTACATTGCCAAAGAAAACACACAGGATGTTTTTTCCTTGGTGATATAACTCTGTAATTGCATATGTCAACAGTCATTTTTCATTTAATCACTTACTCCCATTGCAAGTATCATGAAGAACGTAGCATGCTCCAAGTTGAGGTAATAAAGTAATGGTGTCAAAATGGTTGCTTACCTTCCATCAACTGGTTGTATAGGGAATTTTCATCATTGCTGACATTTATTTTTGGAGAATATAGACTTGCCATCATCTCGTGCAGTTCCTCGCACTCCTTCACACGGGCAGCCAGTTCCTCTGTGACAAGTTCCAACTGTTCTTCCAAAGACCTACTCTCTGCCACGCTCTTGTACCATTCATTGCGTGCAATCTTCAACTCACGTTCACTTTTCGCCAACTAAAAATAACAACTCGCATCACCAAAGGTAAACAAGCAATTAACACTTGAGAAAGGAGGCATTTAAGAAAATATCAGGGTAGCTACATGTACTCACTAAATGAATTCCTTAACTTTTCCCAGTTTTCCAGAACTTCAAAACAAATTTCCCTGACTTTCCCGTTTAATAGGCATACTGACACTAAAAAACAAAATCCCATACCCTTACATGCCACAAATACTCCCTCAGTAATACAAGACAATATTCACAGCTACAACTAATTTCAAGAAATGTATGTACAAATAGACCCACCTTTGAAAAAAATCCAACATCAATTAATGACCACCAGTTAAAAAATAATTCAATGAACTTTGACATTATTTCTTACAGACTTCACATTAAGCAGACGAGAATACAATAAAAGCCAATCTCAAATCTTTCAAAGATATGAAAATTAAAAAAAAAAAANTTCACATTAAGCAGACGAGAATACAATAAAAGCCAATCTCAAATCTTTCAAAGATATGAAAATTAAAAAAAAAAAATCTTGAAAACCACTTGAGCATAAATGTTTTGCAGATTGGAGGACAGAACACTAAAAGTTGAGTTACTACAAGTAGCTGCCAGTACCACAGATCTTAATATCTTCATTGATTGCATATGTCTCCTGCTGATTTTTTAAGTTTAAAAATACAATTAATGCAAAACCTTTAAAAATTAAAAAAAAAAAAAAAAACCATGAAAGGTTTAAGGTTTATTATTAAAATATTTAGTTATGTAACTGACAGTACATTACATGCATATTACTTTCTGACAAACACTTTCCTTAGCTAATAACACTATAAGGCGGATGTACAGAATGTCCCAAAAATCTTTCTCTGTTTACAAGCGTTATTTACATTCGCTAAATGTACGATAGAGATGTGAAGCCGGTGGCAAAATGTTGGGAAACTAACCAAGGTTTTGTTGCANTTACATTCGCTAAATGTACGATAGAGATGTGAAGCCGGTGGCAAAATGTTGGGAAACTAACCAAGGTTTTGTTGCAACGGGACAACACATCAGTAAGTCTCCACGTGAGCAACCCTGGTAGCACCTAGCACATCTGGTCGATATTCNGTTGCAACGGGACAACACATCAGTAAGTCTCCACGTGAGCAACCCTGGTAGCACCTAGCACATCTGGTCGATATTCAATTTCTGTCCATACATTAGCCAACATCACAGGAACGTGGCGGCCTAGCTATCGGACGATCACAACCAATCCATCATCCAGGAAAAATCGTATCAAGATAGGCAGGAACCTCCTAAACCCCAATGAGGCAGTGCACTGTCTTGTTGAAAAATTACATCTGGGTGATACTCAAGAAACTGTCCAGATATATTAGAGATGTGATGGTGCCCTCAGCATAAAAAAATAGTCCGATAATTTTGTTATACAAAAACGCACACCAAACATTCACCTTTGAGCTACTTCTGGTACAACTCATGTCACCTCACCATGGGGCTCCGAACCCCAAATACGCACATTATGCCGGTTCACTACACCACTGATAGAAAAGGTCACTTCGTAAGAAAAGCAACATGTTTGAGATAGCCACTATCGCCATTCAATAAGTAATAACATTTCAACTGCTAAAGTAATACCAATGTGTGGCATCATTTGGCAACAAAGATTGAACAATTTGCACTTTGTATGCAAAAAACAATAAAAGTTTGGGTAACAAATCATTTAGATAACTTTTTGGCATCAGTAATTCACGTGAGGCTCTACACACTGATTTCTTCAGACTTCACTTAAAAGACTGCCTCACTGCTTCCGTCCTTTCAGCTGAGTTTAATGGTTGGCTAGTTCTCAAGTCAGCAAAAGATCCCGTGCTCTTGAACTTGTTATACCACAACTCAATGCTCTTGACATTGGGCGGTATATTTCCATATGTTGTCCGACAGTTCCTCTGCACTGTTATTGGTGACTGGGTCTCATTGTACCAGAGGACACACTGAGNTTTCCATATGTTGTCCGACAGTTCCTCTGCACTGTTATTGGTGACTGGGTCTCATTGTACCAGAGGACACACTGAGCTTTGTCCTGATTTGTGAACATGTCCAGTTTCCTGGATACTTCAACTGCTACACTANCATGTCGCTAATGGCTAGGGTGTTTTTTCAAAGGTTGATTTTCAAAAGTTTCTTCCAGTCGTGAACTGACTATACAGCCACATTATTGAAACTTGCAACAAAAAACTTGGTAATTTGCCAACATTTTGGTGCCAGTTTCACACCTTTANTACAGCCACATTATTGAAACTTGCAACAAAAAACTTGGTAATTTGCCAACATTTTGGTGCCAGTTTCACACCTTTATCTTACATATAGCGGATATAAATAAAGTTTGTAATCAGGGAAAGCCATTTCAGACATCCTATACAAGTTTAAATGTTTCAAGATGTGCTCCAGTTTAAAAGTATTTGGGAAACGTGGCAAAAAAGCATTCTTAGACTCGCAATAGTTTATCACAAAGATTGATGGTCAGTGTAAGCCCTCTGTATCCTCACCAATAAAATTAAACATTAGTTTACAAAAAAATTTCCTTGTTGCATTTGGCAATAATATTTATTTATTATTAAATAATATTACGCACAAAAATCAAGAATTTCCAGTAAATTTAGTGTCACACATTTATTTTATGTGGCCCAGCAAAATGTGCCTTACATGATCAAGAATCGCAACCGGCACTTCCACCAGCACTATCACTTCTAACAGGACTATGAAAGTTGTATCTTACACATGATTATGGAAGATAAAGGCAAGAATGGAGTAAGATAACCCAGCCAAGTCATGAGTAATATAAGATTACCGAAGGCCACAAAAATCCACGACCAAGTTGCAGTACATATTGAATAGTCAATATTTGTGTAACACGATAAGAATACAATAAATAATAAACTATCATTCGAAAACTTTACGTTTCTGGCTTGATTTCTAAGGGGTGTAGCCCAGAAAATAAAGGGACAAAACTCAAATGTCAGGTAAAAATAGTGACAAGCTGAACTTCTGCCAGTTATGACCCAATCAAAGGTATATTTTCCGACCTAAAGTCCGCACCCCTCCCCTTGGTGCTTTTTCCACTCTAACATCCAATTTGTAAGCTTCTGGATTACTGCTGATATCTTNGTCCGCACCCCTCCCCTTGGTGCTTTTTCCACTCTAACATCCAATTTGTAAGCTTCTGGATTACTGCTGATATCTTTGCTACCATTTACCCTAGTCCAAATAACTTTTTTTAGTTTACATGGTTGAATTATTGTCTAAAAAAAAANTGCTACCATTTACCCTAGTCCAAATAACTTTTTTTAGTTTACATGGTTGAATTATTGTCTAAAAAAAAAGGCATCTTGACTTTTTTCTCTAAGATTGATACTTTAATAAAATTTTGCTGAAATATATAAATTTTTNTAAAAAAAAAGGCATCTTGACTTTTTTCTCTAAGATTGATACTTTAATAAAATTTTGCTGAAATATATAAATTTTTGTTTTTTTATTACTGTTTTTACAGTTCAACATTTGTTTAGGATAATTTGACAAAACACTTCAGAAAAAACTTTTAAAGCGCTTCTCTAGCTTACCAAAGGTATATATCAGGGCTGGCAAACCAATGGCACATGTGCCATTGATGGCACGCGACAAAATTATTTGGGCTCTGCATTAATTAAAAAATTTAGGTACCTAATCTAAATAATTTTTTTCGTCTACATTTGAGGTCAAAGTAACAACGTTCAATGTGAACGGGCTATCAGTGCCGCATAAATGCAACTAATTGCGTAGAAAACAGAAAGAGAGAGATAGATTTTGCCCGAATTTCTGACCAAATGGGAGCGAGTGGTGCAGGTGGCGGCGAGAGGGATGGGAAGCTAACTATTCACTTATTTGTTTTTGTTCTGTGGATGCTTACGTCGTCTACTGCAATTACATATAGTTTTTCATTTAAACTAATTTCGCTAACATTTCAGTTATATTTACAACTACTGACAAAAAAACAAAAAGTGCAAGTGTAACAGAGAATTTCAAACTAGGTGGACTGAGAAACATGGCATGATTAATAAAGGCGATAAAGCAGTGTGTGTTTTACGTTCTGGGACAGTGGTATGTAGAACATTGTCTGTATAACGGCATTATGAAACAAATCATAAATCCCTTTGTCAAAAAAGTGAATCAGAGCAAAATGAATTCATTGCATGTGAAATTAAAAAGAGAAATAAACAGTTGACATCTATGGTTAAATATGTTAGCAAGGATTGTCATACCAGTGCCGCAAGTTTCTCGGCTGCAAATGTCATTGCCCGGCATGGCAAACCTTTTGGTGAGGGAGAATTTTTGAAGGAAGCCTGGTTAGCATANCGGCTGCAAATGTCATTGCCCGGCATGGCAAACCTTTTGGTGAGGGAGAATTTTTGAAGGAAGCCTGGTTAGCATACGCCCCATCACTTTTTGAAGATTTTGATAGTAAAATATTCTATTAAGTCGCGTAGTTTCTATGAGAAATAGATCTTACGCAGAAAAAGACAGAATCCTAAAACTGGCAGAAAATATAAAATAACCAAGAAATTACATCAAGTCCTCTACCTTTATATCGCTATGCCTTGACGAAAGTACGGATGTAACTAAATCTGCTAGTTTAGCTATTTTTGCTCGATATTATGTAGTAAACGACATAAAGGAAGAATTAATTGTGATAACATCATCAACAACTACTAAGGGCAAATATTTGTACGGCTGTTAGAAATTCACTAATTGAGAAAGAAATTGATTTAAGCAAAATTGTTTCGATAATGACTGATGCTGCTCCCAGTATGGTGGGCAAAAAAAAAATTGTTTTATTAGTTTATTTCATACACACATAGGACATTCTGTTCTTGAATTCCACTGCATCATACATCAACACGCCTTGTGTGCAAAGGTTGGTTTCGTCTCCCTTGATAATATAATGGCCGTAGTCACAAAAATAGTGAACCTCATATCGTCACAGGCTTTAAATAAACAAAAGTTTGATGCTTTGTTGGATGAAGTCAACTCGGTGTACAATGGCTTACTGATGTATAACAATGTTCACTGGTTGAGCCGCAGCAACGTGCTTCAGAGATTTGTTGATTGGTTGGAAGAAATCAGTTGATCGTTAGGAAGAAATCAGGCTGTTTTNGCAGCAACGTGCTTCAGAGATTTGTTGATTGGTTGGAAGAAATCAGTTGATCGTTAGGAAGAAATCAGGCTGTTTTTACAAAATGAGAGAAATATTGAGCAATTTTCACAATTGATGGATGTTACGTGGCTTGCAAAATTGATGTTTTTTACGGACATGTGCCAGCATTCAATGATTTANTTTCACAATTGATGGATGTTACGTGGCTTGCAAAATTGATGTTTTTTACGGACATGTGCCAGCATTCAATGATTTAAACATAAAGCTTCAAGGCACAAATAAAACTGTCATCATTATGACAGATCTCATTCGCGCTTTTGAGGCTAAACTGCAAGTTTTCAGTAGAGATCTTGTTTCCAAAAACTACAAGTATTTCCCACAATTGAAAAAATTGACCAGCGATTTGGATTAACACGAAAAATCACTTCAAACAAGAGTCACTGGAGAGTTTTCTTATGTAATAAATTCTGCAATCAAAGAATTTTCTTCGATGTTTTCTCAGTTCAAAGAGTTATCGGAAACACTCAAATTTATTATATATCCTGATGTGACCTTCATTTGATAAACTGAACTTGTCTAAATTTGAATGGTTAGAAATTGAATATTTTGAAATGCAAGTGATTGATTTCCAGTGCAATTCAATATGGACTCAAAAATGTATCGAAACAAGTATCAATCAAATTAGAAAGACTATCCGGCAATATGAGCAAAAATGCCTTTACTAAAATTATGGAAAAGTGGAATACAATTCCAGACACATATAGCTGTCTGCAGATGGCGTTTGCTATCTTGACAATATTTTCATCTACCTATGCCTGCGAGTCATTATTTTCAGAAATGAATAACATTAAAAACTCAGCTTAGAAACGGTTTAACAGATGACTCCAGTTCAGCTTGCATGCTGCTAAAAGTAACAAAGTATGAACCTAATATAAATTATTTGGCATCTAATTTACAACAGCAAAAAGTCACACTAATTTTTTTTTTNTAACAAAGTATGAACCTAATATAAATTATTTGGCATCTAATTTACAACAGCAAAAAGTCACACTAATTTTTTTTTTCATTTTAATAAACATAAAACTGTTGATGTTATCATTGTTGTATAAAAATGTAAAATAAAAATAGAAAAATGTTTATTTCTGGTTCCAAATAGAGTATTAATGTGGAAGGATTTAGTTTTTTCCCCCATTAAACACTAACCACAGTACTCACAGATATTTGAGACACATTCGTTCCTTTTTAAATTTTTTTGTATGTAAAATCATCACTAATTAACAATTTGAGTGTATTAATGTCTCCAAGTACGGCGGTAAGTCAAGATTGTTTGTTGGCCATATTGAACATTTCTTTGGAAAAAATGGCATATAGATGTACAAACCTGCTATATGTTTCCATGGTTTGGTGTACAGGAAGANGAACATTTCTTTGGAAAAAATGGCATATAGATGTACAAACCTGCTATATGTTTCCATGGTTTGGTGTACAGGAAGATGCGTAGAGCACGTAATGGGAGCAAAGCGCACGTGTCACTACCCTTTACTGTACTGGTGCTGAGCTGCCGCATTCTCTTATCGCTTGTACCCGTGCCTACTGTGTACTCCAGTACAAACTAGTTGTTGAGTGGATGTTCATGTGTACATAGCAGCGTGTTTCCTATACTTCTTGTCATTAGTGCCAGTGTGGTGCCTATTTATTTTCATACCATTTGTAGACATGAGGATAAACCCCGGTAACTCAATTGTCCGTTAACGAATGAATGAATGAATGAANTTTTCATACCATTTGTAGACATGAGGATAAACCCCGGTAACTCAATTGTCCGTTAACGAATGAATGAATGAATGAAGAGATTTGGATGGCCCTTAATGAGGTCTTAAGAGCCGATAAAGGTGATTGAGGTGAGTATATGGAGCAGGGTTGGAATGAAGGGGCGGGGGAAACGGGAGATCCCCGAGAAAACTTGCCGACCAGCAGCATCGTCCAACACAATTCCCACTTGCGAAAATCCGAAGTGCGGCTGGGGATTGAACCCTGTTCGCCTTGGTGGGAGACGAGTAGGCTAACCGCTCAGCAACTGCAGCTCCTCGCCCGTTAACGTAAGTAGTAATTTTGTTACAAATTTTTGTACCTGCCCTTTAAATTGGGCTTAAATCTAAAAAATTTGGCTATTTATTTTTGTCTTTTAACATTCTAGAGAATTAAAATTGTATTTTCAAAACTGTAGACTGGGATATGCATTGGCTATGGCAGTAAAAATGCTCCTGTTCTTCAATTCTGCTGGGTACTTACCTTATTCGAAGTCTGCGCATATATATGTTCAACAAATGATGAACATCAATTTTAAAGTAAAACAAAGAGAGCTAGAGCTGTATAAAAAAAAAGACAACACGTTTGCAGTGAGACGGAGCAGCAAATTTTGGTCACGGATCTGGACAGATGAGACTGTTGACCAAAACCTCAGGCGCNGTTTGCAGTGAGACGGAGCAGCAAATTTTGGTCACGGATCTGGACAGATGAGACTGTTGACCAAAACCTCAGGCGCCCAAAGAAATCTGTCTAAATGGGTGTATGGAACTCATCATAGATACAAGCAGCCAATGAANCCAAAACCTCAGGCGCCCAAAGAAATCTGTCTAAATGGGTGTATGGAACTCATCATAGATACAAGCAGCCAATGAATTATTTTTTTGAACTGCCATAACATTTACTGACCATCATATAGAAATAAGAGAAACAAGAAGAAACCGGTCTCACTACATGGCTTNTGAACTGCCATAACATTTACTGACCATCATATAGAAATAAGAGAAACAAGAAGAAACCGGTCTCACTACATGGCTTCAAGAACACAATCCGTTCACCAAGTTATTGGAAGAACTTGTCCCTTTAGCATGTGGCTACATGTCTGATGACTATGATCAAGATTATGAAATTGGGACCACAGAGATGGNGAACTTGTCCCTTTAGCATGTGGCTACATGTCTGATGACTATGATCAAGATTATGAAATTGGGACCACAGAGATGGAAAATATGGAAGGAAAAATTTTTGACGAACTTGAGTTGCATAGAAAGGACATGGTAAAATTAAGACTAACTCAAAAAAGGTGAAAGTTAGATCAAAAAGTTACAGTCAATTCTTTACAGCTTTTCAACAGTATATTAGGTNACTAACTCAAAAAAGGTGAAAGTTAGATCAAAAAGTTACAGTCAATTCTTTACAGCTTTTCAACAGTATATTAGGTGTTGGTGACAGTCCTAATAAATTAAAAAGAGTGTCATGAGCTGGCACCTAGGCCGCCATCCTTTTCAATGATGTTTCGCATCAAAATGCACAAAATCTTCATTAACGAAGATATTTGAAAGTGGTTTACTGGAAGATATTGATATAACTGATGCTACATTTGTACTGTATGGAAGATTTTTGATTCACATTGTGACCTGGCCGAATGATTCTACATATGGAGAAAAAATTAACAATTATTGCTAATATGTAATATTTAACTATGGATAAAATACCACTACCAATTTTATGTATATCCGGAGGTTTCAACCGCTAACCACGAAGAACAAACTAAAATAACTGCAAAGCAAACTTAATGTGATATAAACTTTGAGGAAAACTCCAAATGTATGACACCCCAAGAAAACATTCTAGAAAATAGGAAAAACAAGAAAAAATTGTTGCAGGCAGTATTATCAGAATTGAATAAAAGTGACGTATCCACCTACACTGCAGAAGATGATGATGATGATATAGTGAAAGNGCAGTATTATCAGAATTGAATAAAAGTGACGTATCCACCTACACTGCAGAAGATGATGATGATGATATAGTGAAAGCTGCTATAGGAAAACTCAATCAGTGTTCCAAGGTGGTGGTTTTAGGTTCTGATACGGATTTGTTGGTGTTAGTGGCCTTTACCCCTGAGAAAGAGATGAATTTTTGTAAATCAAGACNGCAGTATTACCAGAATTGAATAAAAGTGACGTATCCACCTACACTGCAGAAGATGATGATGATGATATAGTGAAAGTTGCTATAGGAAAACTCAATCAGTGTTCCAAGGTGGTGGTTGTAGGTTCTGATACGGATTTGTTGGTGTTAGTGGCCTTTACCCCTGAGAAAGAGATGGATTTTTGTAAATCAAGACNGTAGGTTCTGATACGGATTTGTTGGTGTTAGTGGCCTTTACCCCTGAGAAAGAGATGGATTTTTGTAAATCAAGACATGGCAAGAATCATACTAAAGTATTTTACAATATTAAAAAGTTATTTGAGCAACGGTGTGCCATACGAAGAACTCTGTTATTTGCATGTGCAGCGAGTGGTTGCGATAAATCAGGCTTTTATGGTACAGGAAAGGTAAAAGCAGTAGAAATGTTAAAATCTTCGTCTAAAGCTGANGTTGCGATAAATCAGGCTTTTATGGTACAGGAAAGGTAAAAGCAGTAGAAATGTTAAAATCTTCGTCTAAAGCTGACAAGCAAGCTTTGTTGTTTACAAAAGACAAAACATAGGAAAAACATTTGCTAATTAGTGGAGAAACATTTGTACTAGAACTGTATGGAATGGACAGATATTCAAACTTGAATGAAGCCCAATACTTTAAATTCACTACAATGACGATAAAGTCAAATTTTAGATCAAATGTTGATTTCGCTAAATTACCTCAATAACAGAAGCATGTCAGCACCAAATACGAAGGGTTTATTTGCAATTTTAGAGACGGTTGGAAATAATTTGTCAACTACTGAATGGAGATTGAAGCTTGAGTCCGTAAGAGAAGCTAAGGAAGGGAAATAAAGTACTTAAACCAGTCGTCACTTCAAACAATCTGCTGTACTAGGTATCANGTAAGAGAAGCTAAGGAAGGGAAATAAAGTACTTAAACCAGTCGTCACTTCAAACAATCTGCTGTACTAGGTATCATACGGGAATTATTGTAAAAGTCTGAAATCAGGTTTGCATTGTTCAGCTAAGTGTGAGCATTGCAATGGTCTTAAATGTAACACAACATTGTAGCCATGGATTAAAATGAAGATGTAATTGATAATGAATAAGCATATATTTATATATATATANGTAACACAACATTGTAGCCATGGATTAAAATGAAGATGTAATTGATAATGAATAAGCATATATTTATATATATATAATTAATTGTAAAATGTATTGAATAACTTAATTATAGATAGTACAAGTAATTGTATTTATGAATNTTATATATATATAATTAATTGTAAAATGTATTGAATAACTTAATTATAGATAGTACAAGTAATTGTATTTATGAATTATTAATAACAATGGTATGTAAAGAATAATAAAAGCCAGGAAATTAATAATACACATAAGGAAGTGAAGAACAAAAAAAAAATTTAACATCTGCTAGTGATCGGTGGGAGGTCAGTGATGCTATGTATAGTACATTCACAGTTTCGTCACACTTTTCTGAAACCCTGCTAAAGTTCTACTTCCAGGATATTCCTCCGCCTTGTGCAAACAAAGTTTAACAAGTCTAGAATATTACACCACAGAGACAATGCACCACATTCATGTACACTTAGTGTAATATCATCTTGCATAAGAACTATTTCTTACTAGGCATTTCCAACAACACCTATTTTCTCACCATTTTTGTTTACATTAATTATAAATTAAATATAGACAAAATATAAATNGCATTTCCAACAACACCTATTTTCTCACCATTTTTGTTTACATTAATTATAAATTAAATATAGACAAAATATAAATCAAATTTTAATTTAACAAAAATTAAGGTACTCTTATATTAACTCGAGTATAAAATGCTTGTGATACACGGCACATTAAGGAAGCACCCAAGCACGTCATACATGCGGTGATTGTTCTAACGTTTGGTTTAAAAAGTGTGAAGANCGGCACATTAAGGAAGCACCCAAGCACGTCATACATGCGGTGATTGTTCTAACGTTTGGTTTAAAAAGTGTGAAGAAACCACCAGTAGACTTCTCTCTTAATCTCACATCGCGAATTAGTTAACAGCGTGCATTACTTCACAGCTGCTGGTTGTTGCCAGTCCAAGACATTGTGGATGGTGGATAATGGAATGACCCTTGCCATAAAGGTTTGGGGCAAGACTCCACCCCACCAAAACTGGCAAAATACCCACAATTTTAAAACTTATAGTATTATTACGAGTGATGATGAGTATGTCCTCAGGTAAACAGCATGAGCAAGGGGAGAGCTAGGCAGCTCTGCACCAGTCTGGGGTTGTGGTGTGTGCTTGATTCTTTTAACGTGTTCTACGTATTCTCACACCTGTAAGTATATAAATATGTATACTACTGGAAAGCTAACAAAGCGTTCTAAGACTTTTATTTAAAGTGTTTCATCGAATTACCCCAAATTAAAATGTTAATTTTAACAAATTTAATAAACTTCCTTTAAAGAGGTAAAATTTGACATAGTTCAGCAATTTGTATTAGAGTATTAATATTAGCGAAATGTCAAGAGATCGTTTTTTAGATAATAACTTATGAAAGAAAACCCAAAATTTCTTTCCGCTAGGGTAAATGGTAATGGAGATATCAGTGGTAATCCAAAAGCTTGTAAATTGGATATTTAAGCAGGGATAGGTGGGGAAGCACAGGGTGAAGGGGTGGGGACTCTTGGGAAAATATAGCTCTAAATTGGTTCTAACAACTGGCAGAAGTTCCGCTTATCACTAACTTTCCCGACATAAAACTTTTATTTCCTGGGCTAGTGGCACAACTGCCTAAGGTTGCATTGCGAATGCTCTCAGGGATGCTTGGAAGTTGCATGTTCAGAGGCTTATAAATAATTAAGCTGGGTAGATTAATACAACATACCACATTTTATTCACAAGACAGAGTTGTGTTAAATATATTTAACAGGTCCAGGAGACTCGTCCTCAATGTTTTGCTACAAACCTTTAAAAATAAAACTTTGCTCACACAAGTGCTGCGACTATGGANAGGAGACTCGTCCTCAATGTTTTGCTACAAACCTTTAAAAATAAAACTTTGCTCACACAAGTGCTGCGACTATGGAGCAAAAAATTTAGGACTAGTCCCTCGGACCTTTTATTACTACTTTTCATTAATCTGCCTTGCAAATAAAGTGTGGTAGGTACTATTAACCTATGTAGCTTTGTTTTAATTTTATAAGCTTATGAACATGTGACTTTAGAACAATGTGAAGNGTAGGTACTATTAACCTATGTAGCTTTGTTTTAATTTTATAAGCTTATGAACATGTGACTTTAGAACAATGTGAAGCAAACAATGAAGTAATTAAAATTTTCCAGAAATCCCCCCTCCCCCTCCAAACTACTTTTCCTTCCAAATCTTCCTGGTTTTCTATGCCTGTAGTAACCCTGAAATGTACATATCTTTAAATGTAAATAACACTAAAAATTGTAATGTGTTTTAATCAAAGCCAAAATAGTTTAACAAAAACTGCAAACAAACCAAAAAATATATTAAATCTTATGGATAGGCATGTTTAAACTAACGCTGGCTGAGTTTTCAAAAGGCACATGTTGTCAAAAAACTCCATTTAAGTGTTGATCACATTATCGAGGCAAGGATGATGGACAGATGGATCTGGAATGTCAAACAAAACTTGCCACCTAATCTNGTGTTGATCACATTATCGAGGCAAGGATGATGGACAGATGGATCTGGAATGTCAAACAAAACTTGCCACCTAATCTGTACATCTGCATACTTCATACAGTCAACTCCAGATTATCTGTGAGTGGATTATCTGCTCTGCAGCTTAACCGTGACGTATTTNCTGCATACTTCATACAGTCAACTCCAGATTATCTGTGAGTGGATTATCTGCTCTGCAGCTTAACCGTGACGTATTTTTAACACAAAATATTAATATTTTTTAATTTTGTGTAAACACTCTTAAATAAAAGTTCAGCGATCCAAGACGTCCATGTTAAGAAGTAGAATACAAAATTATGCAAAAGTATTTTTGGTTGAATGGTATATATTTGTTTTNCCAAGACGTCCATGTTAAGAAGTAGAATACAAAATTATGCAAAAGTATTTTTGGTTGAATGGTATATATTTGTTTTTGCTTGAAGTTTACAACATACTTTTTGTTTCCGACATGCTCAGCCGTGACAGTAAGCTGCAAGCTGGCAATGCCGCATAACTAGCGGCCGCTAGCCCACCCATCGACCCGCCCGCAATCACCACAGTCATCAGTGTCAGCTTTGCGCGAGGAACACACAAAATAACAAACGGAAACAACTCTAGTACTCAAGCAGTGCAGATTATCTAAGTGAAGAACAATGAAACCATCGTCATACAAGGGACTAAATAAGGCAATGTTAGAGTGGTTTAGCAAAAAACATGATGCGGAAATGCAAGTGTCTGGCATAGCGTGTGCAAAACAAGCTCAGAAAATTTNGAGTGGTTTAGCAAAAAACATGATGCGGAAATGCAAGTGTCTGGCATAGCGTGTGCAAAACAAGCTCAGAAAATTTCTGAAACACTTGGAATGGAAAGCTAATTCAATGCATCCTCAGGCTGATTGACTTGTTTTAACAGCAGCAGGGCATTCAAGAGATAATCATTCAAACAAATGTAACAATACCATATGGGAAAACAATGATGTGACATTTCAGGTGACTAAGGTCACTGATTTATTTGCATCTTCTGAAAATAATAATAACTATATTTAAGTAAATTTTTCTATAGATCTTGTGAATGGCGCTAGCAACAAATTGTTACGCCTATAGGCTTAAATAGGATATAAGAGTGCAAGGAAGCGGTTATAATTATTACCGGGATAGTGGATTAATTTTCTTTCGTTTTGCGAGGCTTAGTAATATTTTATCAGGATACAAAGTTATTGCAGTGGTATAATATTTTGTGTGCTATTAAATTCCATGCTACTAATGTTTCCAGCTTCCCAAATAAACAATGTTTTAGAGCTAATTGCATTGTACTTATTTTAACATAATTTTACTGTCATGTGTGTTTCTCCTACCAATCAGAACCACAGCAGAACAGTTATGCATGCAGTTTTAAAGGTGCGTAAATATAATTGTTTTAAATGTCCTTTAAATTTACATAATTCATTTTTCCAGAACAGTATATAATACAAGATTAGTATAAAAGAATATCAAAACTTTGAAAGTCTATAATAACAAAACCAAACAAACTACAACCTTGATTGACCAATCAAATGAACCGTGGAACCATCAAGTTTGATTACCATACATTCATAAATATTCAATGAGAACCATAAGCGGCCCGAACGACATCTACACGATAATCAAACTCGTTCTATGCTCGCCAGCATGACCGGTGTTACGATTTGGATAGCGTTCGTAACTCTCGGTTTGGAGTGGGGAAGGGGTAGCGAGATCGCATTCGACACGTCAATGTGAAGGGGACAGTCTGATGTTTCCTTTATGTGCTGAGAGATGACACTGGGAACGTCTGTCGTTTCACTATGAGCGTGTGTTGTGTGTTAGTTAACATCACGATGGCAACGGAACAACAGAAGGCGTTCTGTGTTATTTAGTTTGCTAAATGTGAATTGGTTACAACTGTTCCACGTAAATTCCGTCGCAAATACAGACGTCATCCTCCCGATAGGTGGAGTATCGTACGTTGGTTTCATCAGTTCCGTGACGCAGGATGCCTTTGCAAAGGCAAAAACTCCGGGTGGCCGCGTGTGTCCGAAGAGAATGTGCAATGGCTTCAAAAAGTGCTCGTTCGCAGTCCGAGAAAATCAACTCGACAAGCTAGCCGGGAAATGTAAATCCCTCAATCGACAGAATGGACAGTGTTGCAAAAGCAATTGCTGTACAAACCATACAGCTTACAGCTTTTACCGAAAGGGATAAAGAACGGAGACGTGATTTCTGCGCGTTCATTCTTGCCCAGAACGAGGTAGACGATGCCTTCATGTCTAAGTTGGTTTTCAGCGATGAAGCGGCGTTCCATACAAATGGCAAGGTGAACCAGCATATGGTGCGGATATGGGGTCAGGAGCCTCCACATGAAACCACNCGGCGTTCCATACAAATGGCAAGGTGAACCAGCATATGGTGCGGATATGGGGTCAGGAGCCTCCACATGAAACCACTAAACACGAACGAGCTTCCCCCAAAGTGAACGTGTTTTGCGCAATATCCAAAGACACTGCTTTCGGCCCTTTTTTTTCACGAGCCCACTGTTACTGGAATCCCTTACTTGGACATGCTTACAGAGTGGTTGTTTCTTCAGTTAGAAGAGGCGGCAGGGGACTTCATTTTTCAGCAGGATGGTGCGCCACCCCATTGGCACCTAGCTCGCGGATACCGGAACGAGACGCTGCCACAATGCTGGATTGGTGGAGGAGCCACTAGTGACCAGGCTCTTCATCAGAAGCCCCCAAGAAGCCCGGATCTTATTCCGTGCATTTTTTTATGGGGGTAAATAAAGGATCAAGTGTTTTGTCCACCATTGCAGGCTAACATTGACAATCTCAAAACTAGAATCATGGACGCCATTCAAACCATAACACCGGACATGCTGACGAGTGTGGAGCAAGTTTGATTATCGCGTAGATGTCGTTCCGCCCGCTCGTGATGGTTACATTGAACATTTATAAATGTATGGTAAAAAAACTTCACAGTTCCTCAGTTTATTTGATTGGTCAATCAAGGTCGTAGGTTGTTTGGTTTTGATATTATACACCTTCAATGTTGGGGTTTTCTTTTATACTCATCCTTTATAACCTCTCTGTATCAACCCTATTTAGAGCAACAGACTTTCTACAACGACTCTGTCCTGCCATTGTGTTCTCCTTCCCTTGTCTTCTCACTTTACTTTTGTTATTAATACTCTGATTTCTATTGGGTTTTTTATTAAAGTTTGTTTACTCATTACAATTAGTTTNACTTTACTTTTGTTATTAATACTCTGATTTCTATTGGGTTTTTTATTAAAGTTTGTTTACTCATTACAATTAGTTTTTTGAACATGCCATCAGCAGTGTGAAAGCCTACAAATTGACTCGCATATACAACTCTGGATTGTGAAACCACTGCAAGNCATCAGCAGTGTGAAAGCCTACAAATTGACTCGCATATACAACTCTGGATTGTGAAACCACTGCAAGTCTTCCTCCCATTTTAGTTGCCTCCACCTCTCCACCACTTTCCACCAGTCCATAACACTTAACGAGAGAAATAGACATTCTTGCTTCCTCACTTACAGCCTNACCTCTCCACCACTTTCCACCAGTCCATAACACTTAACGAGAGAAATAGACATTCTTGCTTCCTCACTTACAGCCTCCTCCCCCTCCCCTAACATACATTGTACACCATATTCTCTGTTCATCCTTTGGGGTTTATCGGAAATTACACAGACATGACCATCAGTGATTTTATTCCATCAGTTGAAACCAGAGTTTCTGTAACCTGGGTTTCAGAAAGTAGTGTGTGTGNATGACCATCAGTGATTTTATTCCATCAGTTGAAACCAGAGTTTCTGTAACCTGGGTTTCAGAAAGTAGTGTGTGTGCAGTATACACTACAAAAATTCAGTTTTATTTGTAAATATGAGACAAAAAGAACGCAGTGTCCAATGTNGTGTGTGTGCAGTATACACTACAAAAATTCAGTTTTATTTGTAAATATGAGACAAAAAGAACGCAGTGTCCAATGTAACAGAATTTGTTAATTGTTTGGTGACAAAGGAGGTTGCAGATACACTTTTGTGGGATCATTTTATTCGGAAGACATATGACGATTGAATTAAATTAATATTCCATGGAAAAATCATCATAATTATATACCACAGACACCTGAAAATGAACTTATGATGCTCAGTAAATCATCACATTACTCTATGTTTTTAACATTTTTGGAGACAAGAGAAGTCTAAGTATAAGCCTCTTTGGCATCATTTTTTCAGAAGATATGTGCATATTAAAACAAATTTATATTTAATTAAAGAAACATGCCAGTTATAAGCTGGAGACAATTGAACATGGCCTTCATGCAAAAAACTGCAAATCAATAAATAGTATAAAAGGAAGTCCCTGGCATGCGTCTGTCTGTCTGTATGACTGCGCTAATTTCGAGAACCAATGAACGGATTTGGATGCGGTTTTTACTGTTATGATCTGCATTTATTGAGGAAGGTTTGTGTGTATTAAAAAATTTCCCTAGCACTTATAGAAGCCATGTATTAACCGTATTAGTGAATCAAGTCAGGAAAAAAGTTTGCAGCCAGCACACACTCATGGAATAGGCTGCCTTATCTTTTAGAAATATAACAAAAACATGTAGGAAATAAATGTGTAAAATTAAATTATCTACAAAAAAGTCAGCAGTAGCATATATCTATATTTAATAGATAAGTAGTAATAAGCATATTTACAATTTAAATTACGCANAAAAAAGTCAGCAGTAGCATATATCTATATTTAATAGATAAGTAGTAATAAGCATATTTACAATTTAAATTACGCAGTATAAATAAACATAACTCGCATGAAGGCAGACATAATTTTGTCGTGTCACTTTTTATTGCGCCTTAGCCATAAATTTTTTTCTATTTGTTGTTTGTTTACGTAATTCAAGGTTCCTTTAATTNTCACTTTTTATTGCGCCTTAGCCATAAATTTTTTTCTATTTGTTGTTTGTTTACGTAATTCAAGGTTCCTTTAATTGTATTCCATTAAGTAATTAATAAAACTTGCTTTTCAGCGCAACTCGATAGTAAATTGNAAGTAATTAATAAAACTTGCTTTTCAGCGCAACTCGATAGTAAATTGTTTTTTTTTTTGTTTGGGTACCTACTAATGTAATTCAAAGTTGGTTTAGTTGACTTAGATTCTGGAAAACATGCTGTTCGGCACAACTTGGTCATAGTTTCATTTTATTTCTTTGTCTCTTAGATCCTGCAATATTTAAAACGTTTCAGCACGATTTCGTTGTAATTTAGGTAATTAAGTCTTTGTACGGATTTTAACACAAGCGATTCAGCGTTTTTNGTTTCAGCACGATTTCGTTGTAATTTAGGTAATTAAGTCTTTGTACGGATTTTAACACAAGCGATTCAGCGTTTTTTTAAACTTTCTTTTAACCCTTAAAACGTCTATGACAGCCGTTGTGGCGCGGTACCTATGGGTTAAAAGCAACTTGGGTTTTTTTTTNTTTTAACCCTTAAAACGTCTATGACAGCCGTTGTGGCGCGGTACCTATGGGTTAAAAGCAACTTGGGTTTTTTTTTTGTTTCATTCCAAATAATGGTTTATTCCGTTTTGTTTAGGTAGGTGCAAATATTAAACAGGTTACAGNTTTTTTTTTTGTTTCATTCCAAATAATGGTTTATTCCGTTTTGTTTAGGTAGGTGCAAATATTAAACAGGTTACAGAGAAAATTTAGATTAAACTAATGTTTTTGTTCTTATAAATATAATTGGTTATTTATTGTGTACTTACATACGTAGGTACTATTGATATTGAGGTGATTTTCAGAGCAAACACAAGTCTATTATTCAGTAGATACAGTACTCGACAGTGAAGAAACTGTGCATTAGTCCAGCTTATTTTCTTAATTCATTGAATCCTTCTGGCATGCCACCACACAAACTGATTTTAAAAGTTGGAGCTCCAATAATTTTATTACAAAATTTAAATCCACCAAAGATATGCAACGGGACTCGATTACAAATAAAAAGTTTAAAAAGTTATCTCATTGAAGGTACTATTCTAACTGGCTGCGGTACTGGAGAAACTGTTTTAATACCTAGAATACCAATGAATCCCTCAGATTTACCTTTATATTAGAGTCCAATTTTCAATAAGAGTGTTTTGGTATGACCATAAATAAAACACAGGGTCAAATACTTAATGTGGCTGGAGTGAATTTGAGTGGAGCATATTTTTCACACGGACAACTGTATGCAGCCCTTTNGGTCAAATACTTAATGTGGCTGGAGTGAATTTGAGTGGAGCATATTTTTCACACGGACAACTGTATGCAGCCCTTTCGCATGTCACATCAAACAGAAATCTTTCTGTGCTGGCAGTCGGAGGCAAAACAATCAATGTTGTATATAAAGACATTTTCTAAACTATCATAAAATATTGTTATATTAGAGATGTATGAATGTGGATAAAGCGAAGGAGGTAGGTATGTCAGGATCATGGTAAATGGAGGTCCATAATCTCTGCCTACCCCTCTGGGAGACCGGCGAGACATGTATATATGTGTGTTAAATATGATAGTAGTTTACTATTTTACTATCATATAATATTGCAATTGTCTTTTCCCAATTTATTTATTAGTGTATCGTGGTAAAAACGAAATTGTACCCGGGCAGAGCTGGGCGGGGTCACTAGTTTTGATATAAAGGGGTTTGGGATGTATCAAAATCTGTCCGAAATTTCTCAAAATATGTATAGCAACTGAACTGTCTAACAACTAATTTCTGGAAACCATGACGGGTAGTTTTAATAAAGATCTACTGTATATCTTGTTAATTAAAGATTAAATTAATAATTACATACAACACACAAAGACTGCTAACAATTAATTAAACCTAAGCCAATTTGCATTACACATTCAATGATTTAAGAAGTAAATATGTATGTATAATGTTAATTATAATAGTGCAAAGATTAAAAAAAAAAAAAAAAACTGCCCCCATTATTCATTACATTCAAATATTTCCCCNTTAATTATAATAGTGCAAAGATTAAAAAAAAAAAAAAAAACTGCCCCCATTATTCATTACATTCAAATATTTCCCCTTTTCTCCTTTTTGTGTTCTAATTAAATTATACAATTTTAGGTGCGAACTGAATCAAAAAGACTACGAATGTGTAANTTTTCTCCTTTTTGTGTTCTAATTAAATTATACAATTTTAGGTGCGAACTGAATCAAAAAGACTACGAATGTGTAACAAAAGAGTATAACAAGAAAAAATGTATAAACACAAAAGTAACTCATCAACTTCAACACTTCTTGCAGTATTGTTTTCATTGTCTCATGATTGTTTCCATCATTGGTATCACTATCATTATTTCACTGTAGCTTCTTTAAATTCTAGAATACAATGTTATATCTCTTATTTTAGAACTTGTTTAGTTTTCTTAACTTCTCTTCCCAGTGCCTCGGTCTCCTCTTTTGCTTGCTGTAGAACAACTTTTTTTCAGTTCTATTACCCAGATTTCTTTAGATCTCCTTTCTTCTTATACACTTCTTCAGGGCTTCACTTCTTTTAGCTGATGCATTTCTTAAGGCAGGAATAATTTGTTTTGTTATAGTGTAATGTGGCACCACGCTGTTTAGGGCCGCCATAATTGTAACATGGCAGCCTCACAGTTAGGCGCCATTTTGTAATGATGTAGCATATGTGATGACTGCTGGAAATTACCACTCTGTTAGCTCAGTGGTAGCAACATGAAACTCTTTAAAAAAATAAAAAAAAGGTGCAAATTAAATATTAAATAAAGAAGTCAAGTTCCGGTTTAATTGTTCTAGACTTGTATTTATTAATCAATTAAAACAGTTCACGTACAATCTTCTGGTATGCCGAGTACGAACAGGTTTACAGATAAACGGACATCTACAGAGCTGCGCCAGAGTGGTTAATTGATCATTTACATCATAACACTTATCATCGCCCGAAGAAAAAACCTAGGCAACGGCCATCTCTCACCGGCTGAGAAATAATCTAGCAAGTTCAAGTTTGCCGGTGTGGGAGTTATGCGCCAGCCTGACGCGGCCTCGGCGAGTCGCTGCTCCAGAGTCTTGAGGGTCTACTGACTTGAATGGCGACAGGCACACGANGTAGCATATGTGATGACTGCTGGAAATTACCACTCTGTTAGCTCAGTGGTAGCAACATGAAACTCTTTAAAAAAATTTAAAAAAAGGTGCAAATTAAATATTAAATAAAGAAGTCAAGTTCCGGTTTAATTGTTCTAGACTTGTATTTATTAATCAATTAAAACAGTTCACGTACAATCTTCTGGTATGCTGAGTACGAACAGGTTTACAGATAAACGGACATCTACAGAGCTGCGCCAGAGTGGTTAATTGATCATTTACATCATAACACTTATCATCGCCCGAAGAAAAAACCTAGGCAACGGCCATCTCTCACCAGCTGAGAAATAATCTAGCAAGTTCAAGTTTGCCGGTGTGGGAGTTATGCGCCACGCCTGACGCGGCCTCGGCGAGTCGCTGCTCCAGAGTCTTGAGGGTCTACTGACTTGAATGGCGACAGGCACACGANCGCCTGACGCGGCCTCGGCGAGTCGCTGCTCCAGAGTCTTGAGGGTCTACTGACTTGAATGGCGACAGGCACACGAGTATTTGTCGCGTGCCTATCACCCCCCTCTCCAAAGATAAGGGCCTGGCATAGGCAGCCATGCACTCTCTTCCCACTCTATCCAAACTGTGTAGCCCGCTTTGCGCCATCAGTTAAAAGATAATCGAACTTCTCGAACAAAACCTGACGACGCAGTCGGAAAGTTTCTAATCTAATGACGACGCTCAACAAAAACTACAACTTTCAAAACGGCAAATGGATGCCCGATAAAAGTTATTCCACGATAAACAAACCCCCGTGGCTTTAATTTTGAATTCCGATAATATTACGAAACCCCATTACACGAAAGAAAATGAATAGCGTATTTCGAAAATTAATAATACTGCGTCATTACAATAGTAACATCTTTAACTGAGCCAGCAGAAATAACTGGTAGTATTTAACTCGCGACTTAGTGATTCGACAGAAGATCGTTCTTTTCCACTAGGCATTGCTTACTGATAAAAAAACTACGCTCTACTGCAGCATTTGCATGAAATACGATGGATTTTCTGTACAAAATATACAGGTGCTTTTGATACATTCCCCATAGCAAGAAGTTTGTACTTAAAATGGTCAAGTTGGTCATCCTTACATTGAAACTTTTAAACTTTTCATGTATGCTTTGTTTATCTATAAGATCCAAATACTACTGTTTATCTGAATATGTAGCTTCATAAGTAAGTTGATGTGTTCAACCGGAATTTCTAATGCTAGTTACTCCGTTTCTTAGGGACAAATTCATCNAGCTTCATAAGTAAGTTGATGTGTTCAACCGGAATTTCTAATGCTAGTTACTCCGTTTCTTAGGGACAAATTCATCATTGCATCTGGAGAAAGGCAACTTTCACCCCTGACAAGTTGCCTAACAAACATTTCTTCATCAACTTTAACCAAAACTCAAATTTCTTGAACGGCAATACTAACATTTCTTTTATACTCCTGTGNAACATTTCTTCATCAACTTTAACCAAAACTCAAATTTCTTGAACGGCAATACTAACATTTCTTTTATACTCCTGTGAGAGCTGCTGATTGCTGCAAATCCAACATTAAAAGACTGATAAGTCTTTAGGTTACCTTTGTTGTCAAATCAATATCAATTAATTTCTGTGCGCTTGTTACAGTGGGCTTGTCATGACTTACAATCTTATTCATATTTTTATACTACCAGTCAGCCAACTGTAGTCATTACATGAAAGCAAGGAGAGACAGGTTGCTTTGGTAATCTGTAAGGAAAGATTTTAACTCTACAAAAATTGAACTCTAAAACCCCAGCTGAGCTGTCGACAGTTCATCTTTCCCAATCAACTTTTAACTTTTGGAATTTTTCTGACTGGGGAGGTTCTTCTTCCCACAAGATTGATGTACTTCTTTAAGGGATATTGATCCTGAAATTAGCTCTGGCCAAATGTAGCTTAAATTATGTTATGTCATCACTGACATATTGTGCATGCTTTTACATAATTTTACAATTAATTAAATTTTAAACTAAAATTAAAAATCAATATGGCAATTATTTTAGCATGAAACTGGAAATAAATTTTATTCAATAAACAAGTTCTGTTGTGTGTTTAAAGTATGTAGAATGATTTCTCACCCAAGTTTTCTGTAAGCTGTCCTTCAAAAACACAAAATGTTGCTTTTTATGTACTCGCAAAAACATATATAATATGGAACTTAATCTGTGATTCTTGGCTTATAACACAGGAGATCTGATTATTTCGTATTTTCTTGTTACAACAAATAAGGTCCTCTTGAAGATTTGAATTTATGTTGAATGTGAATGTATGTAATTTTATTAGGTTCTTTCATGTCAGCAGGCTAATCGTGGTTTGCTTACAAAATAAATTCACTAAGTTTTTACTTGAAATTGCAAACTACCAAATACCTGGTTTTTATAAAACCCTAAACTTCTTGGGTCAGAAGATAGCTCCTTGGCAATGAAGGATCATCACTGAGTTTAAGGTGTGGTTCACGATTTATATGTAGTGACAGCTAAATATGAAAAACACCTTGTTTTTCGCCGGTGTGTTTTCTATGTAAACTGAGTTAACTGTTATAATACTAAAAAAACCAGGACCCTTTTGTAAAGAAGTTGTTACATATATTGTTGCTTTTGTGCCACAAAGTTGACTGGATTAGAATGCAACTCTATAAGTATTATGTTTTGTATAAATAGAAATTCTTCACAAAATACCTCCGTTACACACTNGGATTAGAATGCAACTCTATAAGTATTATGTTTTGTATAAATAGAAATTCTTCACAAAATACCTCCGTTACACACTATTTTATGTACACCGCTTAAATATAAAATTGTGTGTCAAGTACATAAAACAATAACTGGAGGTCTGTCTCTTTAGTCATGCTACTCTTATTCTATGTCAGAATTTTCATTTCAAATTAAAAATATCTAAGAAATGAATGCTGCTATGCTGCAAATGCTAGCATATGTTCACATACCTTCTGTTCCAAAACATATTTTGCAC
>NQII01004746.1:150595-183682 GCA_002778355.1 Clitarchus hookeri | reverse complement strand
GTAACGGGCACAGCAGTATCGATGTCAGGCGGAGCGTGGGACAGCGCAGTTCTCACGCTGCTGCGAGATGATAGGCGCTTATCGCAGGAGAAGGGGGGCGATAGGCCAATATATACTGGTGGTGCCTATCACCTGGGCAGCAAAGTAATCAACTGCTGAAGAGGACGCGTAGGGCGTGTGACGACGTATCGGGTCGTTAGGGTGCCAGGAGGGAACGAGCATCCCTCCTGCCTTCTTAAATTAGTCTTGCGATGCAAGCTTTNGCCCTCCCACCATGTGCCTGTTGATCTTACAAATAAATTTTATCAAGATTATCCGTTGCTCAAAATAGTTTCACCTTTCATCACTAGTATTTCCTAATGTAAAATCAACATGATTTTAAAGCAAAATATTAATTTAACTCAATGGACAGCAACTTTGTGAATAAAATTATATGTGCAAAAGCGTATACTTGACCTCGCCTTAATGCCAAAAATTGTTTGAACATTGAGAAACTTTTATTACCGCCGCTGAAGCTTCCCCTTCACCACCTTGCCAGCCGTGAACACACCACTGCTGGTCGATGATATGTCACGCTCCCTCAGCTCATAGAGTGTGCGTTGGACATTTAAAATTTGGCTTGCATTCTCTCATATTATTTTCATTTTCAGCGAGTTTGAAATTTTGGCTTAATTTGCATTCTGTGTTGAATTACAATTAATTATATATGGTATTTTGTGATGTTGTATTCTTTATTTAAATGAGTTGAGTTGAAATGTTTTAAATGGAATAGTTACGGTAATACTAATATACAAATACTTTTTTTTAAATTCCCATTTTTATTGTGTTTATTAGTTAAACTTTATTTACAGATAATGTACAGCTTTCCTACTCAACACTAAGTCTAAAAAGGTTAGAAGTTTTATTTTACTGGTGTAGATGTCTGAACCCTCATCTACTGAAATCCTGGATGTATGGAAATTTTTTGGCAGTCCCCTGAAAAATGGTAGATAGGGAGTCTACTGTATAGCAATTGTTTCCCCCATAATTTTTATTTGGCTAATAAATTCCCACTATGAAATTGGCAGTCACTCTATTTGCGTAGTGTAATAATTCATATAAATGTATTGCACATTATGTGCATTTCATTAGTGTTCAAGGCATTTCTGAAACACTTAAGCCAGGATTAACTGGCAGGTCTTCATAATCAGAAAAATATACACAAGTGGAGGAGGGAAATGTGGTTTACTTTTCTTTTACTGCATCTGACGTGTAACACACTAACAATAAACTTTTATAATTATGTTTACAGTCTACTGTGAGCAGGTTTTTGCCATATATAGAGAACCTCTTTTTAAGAAAATTTGTGTTCGGTCCGGTTAAAACTGAATATAACACAGGACACTGTATAACAAATAATTTTTCTCTCTTGCGCACAAAACCTCTATAACAATATTTCATTTCCCTTTATATTGCTCCCTTTTATTAAAAATTATGTAAAACAATCCTCTATTTTTGACATATTTCAGAGAAAAATAGAAAATGTGCTAAAGCCATAATGTTATTTTTAATGCTTTAGAAGGTGTTATATCTGTCTCACTTCCTGAGTACCAAGTGATTTTTTTTGCCATAGAGTTTTTATTTCAAGTGCCCAAAAGCAAATCAATTTAATACTTTTCTTATGAAAAAATACAAAAAAAACCAATGCAATTCAATATCAGCAGTAATTGGATGCAAAATTGTCAGCATAATGAAAAAAGAAACACATTGTAAATAACTAGGGCCTAGAAATTATTGCAAACCGCACCGTAAAATAACTCAAAATACTAAAACTACAGTGAGAGCTTCTTTTAGCGTGAAAACTCACATACATGCAGTTAACAAAACTATCTGCATGGTAATAACTGTGGTCGACTGTTAAAACGGAAACAAAATATTCCGTAACAAGAACGATTCATGAATCTATTGGTAGCAAGGTCAAAAGATTATTGTTGTATATATTATTAGCTATGTATAGAGCCGAAATGCTACGGCAGTCATTCATACACCTACGTGTATTTTATTTATAAACGAACAGCTCTAACGAAAAATGTCTAAAAGACAAAAGTAAATAGTACTTACATAAAACACCGGGGCACAATCTAAAATAGAAACAATTTTTGGCATTCTTAAATTGTTTCGTGATGTAAGCAGCCGACTACAATCACCATCCTTGCTCAATAGTTCCAAATGCAGTGTTTGCTAGTTGTCAAGAACCTAACCACAAAGCACAGAAGATGAGTAAAGTCCGCAGTGTTTACAAATACTGTACAAATAGGTAATTTTACATCAGGGTGTCTTATTTTTGAAGTCATTCTGTAGTGTTTTTTTTTTTAATGTAGCAAATTATAGCGGTTATTGAAAATTTAAGCATCTTATTTAGCATTTACAGCAATTTATTATTACGCACCTCTAAATATATAGTCTGTAGTTTCCTTTTTGTCTAAATTGTTCCTGTCCTTTGCATTTGTGTGTACAACAAAAGAAATTAAAATATTTGTTACTTTTTTTTTTTATTAAGCAATGTGTTTATGTACCAGCGTACAGTGAGAGTAATACTATTGTTATAGTGAGCAAGGAACACACAAAAGTATATTAACCTTATATTCTATATGGAACATAACAAAAATTAAGTACTATAATCATAATGGTGGTAAGACGAACGTGTTGCTGTAACCTTTATTCACTGTGTTGCAGTTGCACTATATTTTCCTTCCTTGGTCTCCATTTTCTGGTGCTTAGTACATGGACTAAAGGTAAAACAAAATGTTCACAAAAATTTAGGTTTTGATGCTAAACCATAATTTTAGAAAAACAATAAAAAAAGAAATGGTTAAAAAATTCTTTTCTGTATGTTATTATGTAGTTCATATTATGTTATTTTCCCAGCCTGTTTTTACACAGTTCCTGCAGCTTTTAACATAACGTAAATTACAAATGCTATGATTGCACTCTTAGGCATGATAAACATACTGGAATGTTTGAATAAGATGATGTGTTTAGTTCTGGATATAATTGCATCAGAAGTTTGCCATTGGCTGACTTACAGCTTTGCTCTTTAACCAAGTTGCTATTGTAATGAAACCAGTCAACCATATCATGCATTGACATCTACACTACATAACACTTTTACTGTTCCTGAGGCAAAACAGACACCACCACCCCTTGTCCTACCTGTTTGGTATCTAAAAATTTAATGAAGGCCTATTTTATTTTTTTGTGCTCATTATCAATTAATCCAGTATGGAAGATTTTGTCTGAACATTATGCTATTCACCATGATATTAATTAAACTGCTTTGAAAATATTAGTCATTGTGCTGGCACAGTTATCAGTGTGACAACACAAGTAATGTTACTTCTGTAAATAGTTATATTTTTGTTATGCTGAATTTAAAACTAAGAATAACTTAAGGCAATAATTATATCATTAGTACCAAAGAAATTGTCAAATTAAGCGACTTTACGGCCTCCTACAACCCACCAAATACGTGTTGATCAATAAACTGATATTGAGGTAAGTATTTGTATGGCACTTTTTTCCTGCAATTTTAACTCTCAACTTCAGTTTTATCATTCTCAAAATTCTACTGAATACATTTAGTGCTGTCTCACATGTAGGCAAGATTTTATCCTTGGGTAGTTTTTGTGCGAGTAAAATATTGTGTGTTGATAAATACAAAGTTTGGGTAGTTGAAAGAAAAGTAGCTTAGCNACATTTAGTGCTGTCTCACATGTAGGCAAGATTTTATCCTTGGGTAGTTTTTGTGCGAGTAAAATATTGTGTGTTGATAAATACAAAGTTTGGGTAGTTGAAAGAAAAGTAGCTTAGCTTTTAAAAAATTAGCTGTACAGAGTATATGTTCTCCATTTCCATGGGTTGGACTTATGACTTTAAGGAGGGAGTGTTAGATTACTATATTAAAAAAGTTCATGAATTCCAGTTCATAAACCTTGCGACACCTTTATAAAGCACATGATGGTTAATAAGGAAAGAAAACATTTTCAGGATAGAAACTTTATAAGTTAGTTTTCTTAAGAATTCCAACAATTTAAGTCCTACATGTGGGTATATCTCCAAATTGTTCATAGAAATAATTTTTAAGGCAGTAGTAGCAAATAAGATATTTAAAACAAATCAATGCTTCCAATAACTATCTGTTATAAGCACACAGTTATTTTAGACAAAAACTAGGTATTCTCTATTAATTTTTATACAGTAATGTCATTTCAGATTTAAATCTTTAGTGTCGAGTGATTCTGACTTACTTAGGCTAGTTATTAGTTAAACCTAACTTGCAAATGTCACTATCGCGCCCACCAAAGAAACACCATATTGCACAAATTTTTTAACTTGGAAAAAATTAATCAATGTTATTCTTACTTATAAAAGATATACATAAAGTTTTAACAAAGAAAGGTAGTGTCTGTTTTTTTTTTTTAACACTTTAGGCATGTCACCAAGGTCATCTTCAGTACTTAAGCAAATTTCACAAACTAGGACGTCAATCAATGGAGATTTGAAGATTCAGGATGTTGAGTTATCTGCATTGTTACTGTTTTTGCTACAGAAAATATAGTCTATTTGCAGTTTATTCATATGTTTTGAACCAAACCTTTGCAAAATAACACAGTGTATGGTTGTTTCTTAATTACGTTATGTATTATACTTGTGTTAACATTAAACTACCTTATTTTTAATTAAATTAAAATTGTGTTTACAATTTATTTATAAGTTATATTTAATTTATAATTAAAATTGAAAATGCAAGTGTTGGTAATGCCTAGTAAGAGATATTTATTTTGCAAACTATAATTACACTGAGTGTGTACGAATGCGGTGCGTTGCACCTTTTGTGAAATTTTCTTGGCTCTATTAAGCTTTCTTTGCATCAGACGGAGGAATATTCTGGAAGTAGAACTTTAGCAGGGCTTCGGAAAAGTTGGAAGTAACCATGAGACTAGACTATACACATAATTCCAGTCACTGCTATTTGTATACACAAAATACAAATTACATTAAATGTGTCAGTCATTCCTATCAGGTGCAGTCTTTTGTGAAATATGAGATTGCGATATATCTTTGTGTTCAGTCGGTTACTGAAGAAAATAGGTAGTGTATAAATCAACATTTGTTAGTGATTAGTGTTGTCTCAAAAGATGTAGTAAATGATTTTTTTNAGAAAATAGGTAGTGTATAAATCAACATTTGTTAGTGATTAGTGTTGTCTCAAAAGATGTAGTAAATGATTTTTTTTGTAAGCTGATGGAAAACATTTCCAAAATAATGTGTATGAGCATATAAACCTATATTTGAGTGGAAATTNATTTTTTTGTAAGCTGATGGAAAACATTTCCAAAATAATGTGTATGAGCATATAAACCTATATTTGAGTGGAAATTTTAGTGTATTTAATACAATTGTTAATTGTTTGAACGTTTTAAACCTTGGTCCTCCTGGACCGCCGTGACTACCAGCAGGAATGCTGGCGCCCCCTGTTGCTGCACCCGTGGACAATGATGCAGCCACTGACATTGTGGGTGAATCTATGTTAGCGGTTTGTTTTAATTGGGAGGGAACAATTAAGATAGTGGTTCTCTGTGTTCTGAGGTTTCACTAGTTGACAAAAATTCACTTGTGTAGTAGTTGTGTTTCTGGCCAGGGCTTGTGTTCGTGCAACCTGTTACATCTGCCCCATGAGGAGGCTCAAGACGACTGGGCAGTCAGTCCATAAGCATGGCCAGCGCTCGCCATGGTAATGTATCGTTCCATTCCAACGACCTAGGAGCCAACACATTTATTCAACATGAAGTTTGGCCAACAAGGCCAGCATATATGTACCGACAGTACAATTAAATTAACAAAATTAAAAATGCCATGAGCTTTGCCACCCCTATTNAAGGCCAGCATATATGTACCGACAGTACAATTAAATTAACAAAATTAAAAATGCCATGAGCTTTGCCACCCCTATTTATGATGTGTTTTGGGAATATAAGCCAAAGGGCACAATATTAGCATGTTCACATATCCTGTCACATCTATTAGGTAGTCGTAAGTAGGAGTTAGAATTGGCAAGTGTTTGCAGATGTTGCGTTACTGGAGTAAGTCTACTCGCTGCTGCATTTACTGCTGGGGTTGTTTGTTGGTCTCGTTATGCTCTCTGGTAGGTATAAATAATCCTAGTATCCAAGATAAGCAGATTCTGAACTACAGGAAGGGCTAGTTATGTTTCGCAAACTTTGTCTTACAGCCGCTCCCAGTTTTAATTTGGCACTGCTGAATAATCACAGTACGAGGTACACTGCTGCAGTTCTTGACTTTGACTGAACAGTGTGTTGGGGTGTAAGATAGTTGGGAACATCTGTCTGTCCGATGGCCCTGACCAGGTGGGATGGACTCGTGGTGGCAGTCGGTTGAAAATTTTCTATAGTATTGGATTACCTACTGGTATAAAATTAGTGTATNAGTATTGGATTACCTACTGGTATAAAATTAGTGTATTCAAGAGCACAGCAAAGTTTTACCCCAAAATGACCTATGCTGAAAGGAATTAATTTTCCCTTAAGAGTTTGTAGCAGTGCTGCTGGTATGTAGTAGGCTGATCTATAATTACAGGGGAGACTAGAAACATGTTGGTGGCAGCATGTTTCCAGGGCACCTGGAGGGGGCAGAGCCACTGATGTATCTGCTACTGGCAAGACTGAAGGATGGTTAGCTGGGGCAGAATTATTATCTGCGAGACAGTAATGTNCACTGATGTATCTGCTACTGGCAAGACTGAAGGATGGTTAGCTGGGGCAGAATTATTATCTGCGAGACAGTAATGTTAATACAGCTTTAAGTGGATTTTGCACCTCCAATAATATGCAACCAGGCAGAATTCAGCACGAAAGCTGGAGCTAAGCATTTTAGACTGATAAACGTACCATTAGACGTCCAAAAGGAAGGAATAAAATGAGAGGTGCTGTAGTTTCAAGGAGAGAGTTACAAACAAACTATTTCTAATGGTGGGCTGTTCCTTACTTTAGATAAATGACTTAATGCAAAGAAATCTCAGCTAAGTGAATTTGCTATATGATGCTAGAGATATGCTTTCTGACAGATACGTTGGCATGCATCTATTTGCATAACGTCTAGGCTCCATTGCCAGGCACAGTTCATATATACCGTGTGGGGTGGAGTAGCCAGGGTCTTGATACTGCATAGCAGGAATGATCTCTCTGTTGACTATGACGCTATGAAGGTATGTCCTTGCATCAGCATGCCTGGTATTACATAATCCTCTGCCACTTACAGGTTTGGCACTCAACCATTATAATCGCTTTAATCTTGTGCTCAGATGGAATAACTTAACAGTAAGTGTTAGTGGGGTGCATTTTTTTGGAAATGCTACCACAAATAATGTGCAAATTTGTTTGTAATTCTGATAACTTTTCCAGTAGTACTAAAAATTTATGAGGCTCTTTTTTGTATTTTTCTTTAAAAACATTAAATTTAGTTAAAAAACATTATGACATTAATAGCCTTTGGAGGGTTCAGCTTCACTTGGCTGTAATCGTTATGAGGAAATAGTTATTTCAATCGCAAGGGCCCTGCCTGACTGGTGCATGAAGTGCATCACAGAGGTTCAGTAGAAAACATGATTAACAACCAGTTGGATAGTTTCCTGTGTCTAAACACGAAAAGCATTAAAAAAAATTTCATGCTCAAAGACAAGTTTCAAGATCTCATTTCAACTCCAAGGATTATTTTTTTGTTGTGAAAATGGCAAAAATGGGTGTTTTTGGAATCAGTTTTAGTTGGCAACTTTTACATACAGAAGCTTCAGAGTTACCTTTAGAAACGACTCGTACAAGTACTTTTATTTTCATTAACTTACCGTAAAAATGTAGGAATCGCTGCTTAAAATTTTATTCAGGCAAGTCTACATCAGAAATAAGAGCATCTTGTGCATAGAGGTGATGNTTAGGAATCGCTGCTTAAAATTTTATTCAGGCAAGTCTACATCAGAAATAAGAGCATCTTGTGCATAGAGGTGATGCTGCAAGTGTCAGCCTCAAACACTGTCACTTGTGTTGATGCAATTTAGATGGTGCAGGCTGTTAGAGTGCTGTGATGACTTAACAGAGGATTGGTGGAGATAACGCATGTTGGATTTCTTCGAACGCCCTTGAGCTTCACAGGTTGCTCATCGTCACGTGATTCCAAGGGTTCTTACAGACACAACCCACTGTACCAGTGCCAAGTGGCATTGGTAGTACATGTGCACCATAACCACCCCACAACTAGAGCCTACATTAGTTTGGATCCACAGGAACTGCATTTAATCGGAATAATGCTCAAACTCAAACCTTAACTAGAAGTCATATTGACCTGGCCCTCGGTTACAACACATGCTTGCAAGATTAGTGACAGAAAAATGTATAAATGTGTAAACTCTGCTTTTGGTTGCGACAAGTAGTGAGAGAACATTTGCTCTTAGTTACAGAAAGCCATACCTACACTTTTATACAAGTAGTATTGGGAAGAACCCCTTACCTAAAATAAGATGTGAAAATCCTGAGTTCACAGTTAGTGGTAATCTTTGAAAATTCTCATCTCTAGTAAATAATTGAATCTTNTAAGATGTGAAAATCCTGAGTTCACAGTTAGTGGTAATCTTTGAAAATTCTCATCTCTAGTAAATAATTGAATCTTAACCAAGTTATATCCAACAACCTCTATTTTACAACTAAATCATTTGGTGAAACATGTGGGAAGTACCTAAATAGTTTTGCATTTAACATTGGCAAACATTGGGGGTGCTTTTTTACTAACTTGGAGATACCGTCCATACAGCAAGCACCGATATACATAGAACTGCATTAAGGGTAAACCAGGTTTAATATGAAAGTGTGCATCATGTGTATGAAATACCAATTTCTGGAGCAACATATTCAGCACACAAAACTTTGAATCTGTAAATAATNATGTGCATCATGTGTATGAAATACCAATTTCTGGAGCAACATATTCAGCACACAAAACTTTGAATCTGTAAATAATGTAGAATCATTGTAAGCTTATTTCGTTTAATGAAAGAAGTTTTAAATCTTTGTGATTCATATGCTTATAAGCTGGTGCTGTATTTGATTGCACCTGCAGAATTTCTGAAATATAATAATCTTGAAGTATTTCTTTCTTGCATCTGTAGCCAGAAACCAGTCTGAATAATTCATTGTAGTGATAATGTTTAAATCTCTCTGCTGTAATAGTGTTGATCTGGTTTGGATGCAATAAAAATGTTTGTAAGTGTCAGTTAAGGTAATGTAATACATACAGAAATGATGGATGGAGGGTTCTGTAACTTATGTAGTGTTTTAATAATTCCATTAGTATTTTTTGTATGTTTTGCACAGTTAGTGCTGAGNGAGGGTTCTGTAACTTATGTAGTGTTTTAATAATTCCATTAGTATTTTTTGTATGTTTTGCACAGTTAGTGCTGAGTGAATTGTGTTGTTCCCAGCTCACCATTACCAATACCTCTGCAGTGACAGTTTGTCAACTAGTGATCAGATCTTGTAAGTTACTCTAGTCATGTTGTAAAATAATTCACATATCAGCAAACTGCTAGTTTGGATGCACAGACAGTGTAAATACAAGAAAATGGGTGTTTCGATGGCACTCCTCTGCTGCGACTTCAAGAATAGTGCAGCAGAATTTTAACCCTCTGTGATAAGAGCAAAATGGCAGGTTCATGTTGGGATTTTTCTAACATCAAGAACATTTTATGAATGCAGGAAGTAGCAGAGTATGTTAAAACATAACTAGTAGTTTCTTATAAAAGCAGTGTAATCAGATATAGTTTTTCATTTTAAATGTGAGATTGCTACATAATCATCCTGTGTTATACAAGACTTATGACAGCATTCCTGGTTTTTGAATCTGACAAAATTAGTGGTGATGTATTCTGTTTAAAGCAAAAGACGAAATTAAGGTTTGTATATAAAGTTATGTAACCTTTTCCGTTAACATTTAAGTTACAGAGAACAAAAATTCACAAGATTTAATGTGTTCTGTAAGACTTGGTTTGCAGACTATTGAACTGCCTAGATAAATGCAAATTATCATTCTACTTGGAATAGCGAAATCATAGTAGGTAGTGTAGAAATGGCAACTTACTTTTTTTAAATTTTGATAAGATTGGCTCTTATTTTATAAAGCTGCCTGTTATGTCAAGAAAGGGAAGTGTTGAGTTGTATTATGGTGTTGCTTATGAATTAAGCATGCTTTTGAGTAAGTTATAAACGAACTTACAATAACTATGTAAAAATGTTTTATATAATTCATGATGTAGTTAGAGTNGCTTTTGAGTAAGTTATAAACGAACTTACAATAACTATGTAAAAATGTTTTATATAATTCATGATGTAGTTAGAGTATTAAATTAATTTGAGAGATATCACAGGTAAATTTTTAAGAAGAAAAGCTTAGCAATGTTTTTCTGTAATACTTAAGTACTTTTGTCATCTGTAATGTAATACAACTTTATTTTTACTACACACACAATTACTTCAAATTCTACATAGTTTTTAAGGTTATACTACTATGTATGTATGGTTCTATTCTGTGTGTATGGGCATGTATTATACAAAATTAGAAACCTAGTCTGTTAGTTGTTTGCTAATAAGTTTATCCGATTCTCAGTTCTTTTGAACTTGTATATTTTATTTTGCCCAAACATCTCGTGTAGTAGTGTTTAAAGGCAGTGTAGATTGTAGAAATAATATTGTAAATATGTAAAGTTTAAACACTTAATGCCAACAGGATGTACCTCCTAATCAACAGAAATAAACCATCTTCTTTTTTGGTGCTGTCATTAAGTAGTAGTGACAGTATTGTTGAAAACTGTTTTGTGTTTGCATATAATTTCCCCTCAGCCATCGTGTTGACAGGTTGTTGAAATAATATTAAATGCACATCACATGGTTGTGCAGAGGTGTTATTTATAACTGAACTTGCCTCTTTATAAAAGGGCCATTGATTCACTTGCTTATAATTTGTNGTTGTGCAGAGGTGTTATTTATAACTGAACTTGCCTCTTTATAAAAGGGCCATTGATTCACTTGCTTATAATTTGTGAGTCGCGCCAGGTTTTGAGCTTGAATGCTGTTTCTGTTTGCCACTGAAACACAAGATGTCAAGGACACCGTATTGTTTATGCAGAGTTATTACAAAATATCTGGTACTTGTGTTCTGAATGCATTCAATCTGACATGCAGTTGTCTTTTTACAAGGAAATACATATGTGTAATGCATCTAAAATTACACAGTATAATACAAATGTGCACCATTACCTGTTTATTGAGACGTGTGCATTGAGCTTGTGATTTCTAAATATTATACCTGTTGTTATCCTTTTCCAGTAATCCACACAGAAACTTCTATTATTTTTATATTTATTGTTTTTTCAGGAGACTGATAACAAAAATTTACACAAATTATTATTGATGTGGACTTGACTTACAGACCAAAAAAATCNGTTGTGCAGAGGTGTTATTTATAACTGAACTTGCCTCTTTATAAAAGGGCCATTGATTCACTTGCTTATAATTTGTAAGTCACGCCAGGTTTTGAGCTTGAATGTTGTATCTTTTTGCCACTGAAACACAAGATCTCAAGGACACCGTATTGTTTACGTAGAGTTATTACAAAATATCTGGTACCTGTGTTCTGAATGCATTCAATCTGACATGCAGTTGTCTTTTACAAGGAAATACATATGTGTAATGCATCTAAAATTACACAGTATAATACAAATGTGCACCATTACCTGTTTATTGAGACGTGTGCATTGAGCTTGTGATTTATAAATATTATACCTGTTGTTATCCTTTCCCAGTAATCCACACAGAAACTTCTATTATTTTTATATTTATTGTTTTTCAGGAGACTGATAACAAAAATTTACACAAATTATTATTGATGTGGACTTGACTTACAGACCAAAAAAATCTGTATTTTACCTTAGGCTGAATGTTGAGAATTCTGACAAGCCTGTAATAATGAAAAACAGTTTGCCAATGTTTTTTTACAGACACAATACAAGAAATGCAGAGTACACGTTATAATTTTTTGTGCATTGTGTGGCTTTGTTAGGTCTACATAGTGTGAAATTTCACTATGATAAGAGTATTCAAATTTACAGTCCATCATTTCACGTAGTGTTATATATGTATTCCCTTCATGTGCACCTTGTTTTTGATAAAAGCCATTAAGCTGTTTGAAGCAGACAGGTTTATTGCAAAACACAGAGCAGCTTGATGTCTGACGGTGATGCTTTGTACACATGTTTTGAACAAATAATATTAACAATATTAACTCATAGTTGACAAAATTATTTGTTTTGCCATCACTTGTCTTTAAAAGTACACAGTGAAGACTGAAAATGGACATCTAAACTGTCGGAGCTAATTGAATTGCAAGGTTTCTAAATGTACTACGTAGGTTCTTTTTAATTGTAAAATGTTTTCTACATAAGTAGACTTTATTTGTCCTCATTTGAAATGCAAACTTTGTCGAAGACTGAAGGCTACACTGTCAGAAGATTTCACTGGTGCCCACATTGCATTTTCATTCACAGGTAAACATCAGGCGAGATGTAGATTGCTTGTTTTTATTTTTATTTAATGTCAACTTTGATATTATTTAAAATCAGAACAATTGAGTATGCAGACTCATATACAGAATAAAATTAGCAATATGTGATTGGTTTATAAAATGAAGTATTTTTACATTGAAAATGTACATAAGCGAATATTTATAGTATTTGTGGGCACTATTTGTAATAAATTATTTTTCTAATCTTTTTGACTATTTATGTTTATAAAATAACCCTCTGGAAAACTGTAACATTCAGCTTTTTTTTTTTTTTTCTAAATTATTTAAGATATTTGGAATAAATGTCTTGCAATAAAAAAATTTTTTCGCATAAAATTTTGTGAAGTTTTTGTTAAGGATATTTTAAACTTCTCTGAACCGTAAAGTAAAACAGTGTACATAGAGATTTTTAAACTTTTACAAACAATCTCAGGTCGTATACACTGACAAATTGTTTCTTATAGATACATTGTTTTTATAATAATCCGTTGTTTCAATTTTGAGCATAATGTAAATAATCCAGGAATGTGCTAAACTTTGAAGCGAAAGATTTTAGTTAAATTTGTGTTTACTGTTATTGTTCTAAACCTTGAAGCGAAAGAAATTACTTAGAATTTTGTGTCCAATGTTACCTGATGATGAAAAGGAACATGATATATAAACATATATTTAAAAGAATTCTTTTAAAAGTTTTATTGACATGGTGTTGAAATCGATGTATTATTCCCATGTGTTTGTAACTTAAGATGTGATTAATTTACAGGGACCTTTAAGTTTAGTAGTCAATAAACAAACATTGGCCTGCTTGCTGTGTTGTTTACTGCCAATTTTTAGAGAAAAATTATAAATTTCTAAAAGTGTAATGAATTTGCGAGTTTTGGGTCGTTAGCCGAAATTCAGCCATAGATTTGTAGGCCGTACTGCAGTGGATGGTTTACCCTGCGAAAACGAATAAAAAAGTTTGTAATCATTGCTTTTTAGTATGATTTCATAAATCATTCTTGAATTTTCAATGTAAGGTAGTACATTATAATAAATCACCAAACCGTTTGGTTGCTGTTCTGTTCTCAAGCGCACATAATAAAAATACGGATAGTTAAGAATAGACCACGGTCTTTAATAAGACAGATCAGGGCTTCCACCTTTTCTCCCAGCATGGAAAAAAGACCACTTTATTGGCAATTTTTGTAATACCCTCACACCACATGTATAATTTTTGTTTTGTGAATACCTATTGTTAATTTATAAAGTGTAACTAACCGATTATTTAATTTAGTAAATAGCAATTTAAGATGTGAAAATACATAGTGATAATAACTGGCAAATCACGTTGATCGTTTTCGACCACTATGACATTCATAACAATTTATTTATTACACTTATTTTGATACCACTTAAATGTTTGTAGATATTTCTTTGCATTAACGTAATAACAGACATAAATTTGTTGCAAACAAATCTAAGTGTTTCTGTTTCTCTAAACCCACTGCGACTGCAAATGTTATATGCTATTACAAATTGGTCAAATGCATTTGTGACCCTAAAATTATTTTCTGAACGCAGAGAGTTAGAAGGAGGGCGCAACTTTTAGGCTCTCAAATGATATTGGTAATGACCATTACATTTATTACTCGGCTTTCAACAACATGTTGCAGAAAAATAACTGATTTACAGTTATTAAAAAAAGGAAAAAGTATTTACCAGTCAACCAATTTCCGAAAGAGAGAAGCCAAGATGCAAGTTATTGTTTTCCATCAAAACTTTCAGCCCTGTTACAGCTCTGTATTAAAAGAAATGCCCGACTGACGGACTTATTTTATTATCACTGCACAGCCCAAACCTTGGGATGAAGAAACATGACATTTAAGGGATAGCTTCCCCTTACGTTATAGGCTCTCATTAGGATGGAATTTTCTGGAATATTTCAAATATTAAATGGGTAAAAAGAGGTAAAATATGCTTCGACACAATAAAAATATTTGATAAATCTGAAGTAATATCGTAGTACTTTTTGCTTCAAAAGACTTATCGCACAAATGTTCAAAAATTGATTTCTCTATTTTTCGAAATTCAACCTCCAAGAGTATAAAAAGCGATAAAATGTGTTTTCGAGGACTCCTCAATAGCTGATAAACCCATTGAAATATTGTAAATCTCTTTGTTTCAAAATGTTACCTATAAAAATGTAAAAAAAAAATCTTTTGCATAACTTTTTGAAATTCAACTGCCAAGAGGGTGAAAAGGGGTAAAACCTGTTTTAGTGTACTCAACTTCTCATCGACCAGATGAAATAACATGATGCTCTTTACTTTTAAAGGCTAACTACCTAAAAATCTTAAAAAGCTATTTCAGAATTTTTTTACGTAAACCCTTTAAGAAGGTGAAATGGGATAATTGTTATCAATGAATCTCCCATAGCCCATATACCCGATGAGATAGCTTTATGCCCTTTTCTTCAGAGGGGTAACTAAGAGAAAAAACTACTATACTAATTAATGTTTCTTCAAAATTAAATCCAGAAGGGAGTATGAAAAATGTAAGATTAATTTTTATGGTATCCTCAGCATCTCTTGCATCCAACGAGATATCGTAAAGTGCTTGCTTCAGATGGTTATCTATAAATCTGCCTGTAGACATGATTAGATTTTCTTTTTTAATTCAACTCTCAAAAGGGTGACAAAGTTTAAATTTAGTTTCCACGGAATGCTAAATATAATTTTGATGCAATGGAGGAAGACTGTGGTTTCTTGTCAAGTGTGTACCTATTCTACTCAAAAGATTACTTAAACATATTCCATAAAAACTGACTTCAGAATTTGTACAAATTACTCTTCTGTGGTGTGAAAGAAAGAGAATATGTGTGTTCACTTAATCATCTATATATATATACAGATGCACAAAAATTATGGGACCTACAGAAATATAATTCTAAAAGCTTTTGGAAATATTTTTGTTAACAAATTAGAAGAATATTAAATGCCTGAGTCATGTAGCAACAGGTTATCAATTATCTGTAAATTTTTTTAAGTATGCCAAATTTTCAGTAGTCTTAGATGCATGCGTTTTCTATCCAGTTGACGACAACTGGATTTTAGCTATTAAAACTGATTGAAAAGCTAGAAGTTATCGGTATAACAGATTAGCCCAAATGTAAATAATTCTGATAAGTTATAAACAATAACGTAGTTGACACTAGTGTTTTCAAAAATTAATTTAGGATAAGGAAATTTCTTTTATATTTCATGGTTATTTGTGCAACTTATTTTTGACAATGCAGTGTTGAATTAATACTTGCATCATTTCGTCTGTATTAATGCATTAATTTTCAGATATACAACCAGTGATTTCTTGTGTATATAATTTTGGTTCGCGATACATCTTTAACGGGATATTTACCACAAAACAACGCCCTTTAATAGTTTTAATTATATGAATTCATAAAATTAAAGACTGTTAAAATGCACAGTATACATGCATATAAATTAAAACTTTTATTCTTAACAAACATACAACAGACAATAGGTTTAATAATGAGAGAACACAAATTCACTAATACAGGCTGAGTATAACAGAATACTCCATCTGTGAAGGTCTATAATAGCAAAATCAAATAACCTACAACCTTGGTTGACCAATCAAATGAACCGTGGAACTGTGAAGTTTGTTTACCATATCTTCACAAATGTTCAATGTGACCACCACAAGCGGCCTGAACGACATCTACGTTTGGTTTTGATATTATAGACCTTCAAAGTTAGGGTATTCTTCTATACGCATTCTGTATTATGTCTCTGGTAAAAATGGAAAGCGCTTGGGTGCAAATATAAATTTATAAAACTGATTTGAATAATAACAATGAAACAGTGATTAATGCAGTTTATTTTTCGGTGGAATCACTCGGGAATTAACATATCTTAAACCGACAACCAACCCAGCTCTACAATCGTGGTGTTTCACATAGGAAATTAAAAATAATTTATATTTGTCTAGTTTTATATCCGCACAGTTCAGCATTGCTACAATCCTGCCGCGAGTCGCAGAATGGCTACTTGTTCAGCTCAGTACAAACTTCAGCAACAGAAACAAGGTGATACTAACCTTGGAACTGACGATGTTCCAACTGCCTATGTCACACGCTTGGCGGAAGAGGGAAGAAAGAAATGGCCACCTGCTCATGGTTTCATCTTCTTTGCCCCTACCCCAAAAGTACTGTCGTAGAGGAAGAATACAGGCTCAAAGAAAAACTTCTATATATCTCAAAATATTTCACTGGGGACTGAGGAGACACCTGGGGTACCTATAGTTTGCCCTAAAGGCGTTTTCTCTAAACGTTAGCGTAAATGCCTTTAGTGTAAACAACTTTAGGACAAACGACTGGTCAGTGAAATCTTAGGGCAAACGCCTTTAGGGAAAACGCCTGGCGGAGAAAAATATTTTAAGGCAAATGCCTTTAGGGCAAACGACGGTAGGCTTTCTCAAACTTTCTTGGAGTGAGTCAGACAGTTATCTTGTAGTTAATATTTTGCTCATAGGTGGCAGGATTTCCAAAGTTTCCCCAATTATTTGATGTCACTAAACAAACCAGATGACTTTTATAGTTCCTCGAAATTTAGTTAGTCACACGGTGCGGCACAAGTTTCGGGAAAAATAATAGATTGCGTGTGTATTTTGAAATACACACAACTGCCTTGACTAGCATTGTAGAAATTTTATAATTAAAAGTAATATATATGTGCATTATATCAAACAATAATTAATAATAATTACTTTTTTGCTGGTTTAAGTAATATCATTATTTTTGTTACACAGAAATCAGTACCCTACAGATGCAATCTCAGGCTCTGAGAAGAAAATATTTTCTAGTTGTTGATAAATTTGTTCCAAAACTCATTTCCCTTTCCTGTGTTTACTCGGTGGTTGTGTGAATTTCTGAAATCAAGCTGTTGTATTAACCTATCTTTAAACGAACTATAGCCATATCAAGTTATGACAAATTGGACTGGCATCTATAGTAGAATGTTCCTTCAAATGAAATAAAAAAATTAATTGGTTTAGTAATCAAGGCTTAAAATATCTGAACTGTTGACAATCCGTGTTATTCCTGGTGATATAAATTTGTCAAAATGTAACAAAAAAAAGTAATATTATATATATATATATGACACACATACGTGCACACACACATGCGTGCACGCACACAAAAAATTAATTTTGGGTACGTCATGGTCTAATTACTAGAACATAAAATCAATAATATAATTTGAAACATTTATAGGCGTGGGACATTAATAAACGCTTAACACGTCTTTTTAATTATACTGGTTTTTGAGAGTCTGCAAAGAAAAACTAAAAAAACGGCCTTCTTAGGTAAAGGTTTTCATGTACTTTCTAAACAGATATTGATAGAATGAAGCATTTGTCTAGTGCAATATTTACCACATTAACAAAGTGTACAAATTTACGGTGGAAGAAATGGCCCTACAGAAATTCATTACTTTGGCGGAATATTTGTTTTAAAAGCTGGTAGAAACAGTTATCTAGAATTGCTTTTTGGCGGTTTTTGATTAAACATTCAAATTTTACTTATTATGATTAGTGTTTGATGTTTACACCATATACAGAATTCCATGGGATTTGTTTTGTCGACTAGATATTTGAATTGTGAAGGTACGATCGTACAACAGTAGTATTTACAGTAATTACACATTTTCAAATAAAATAGTAATTTTTTTAGAAGAATAAAGTATAGATAGTTCAGAAAATGTACATATGCAAAATTTTTGTCTTCAAATTTACAAAACAAAATTATTTAGTTCTCTATAATGATGCATTTTGAACTTTAACTCATTTAAAATTAAAACGTTACCTATACTTTTTTTATTTGGCTGTTATAGAGAATCAAATAATTTTATTTTGTATATTTTAATACAAAAAGTCTCCACATGATAATTTTCTGTACTTTCTAACCCTCATTCTTCGAAAAAAGAATTCAATAATATTTAATTTGAATATTATTTTTGCTTAATTATTGATTCGTGGTTTCAATTCCAAAACAAAAACTATTAACAATTTTTAATTCAAAAACTGTACATTGTAATTATTATTTATCTTTATTCTGATCTCTGCAAAACACTATCAAATTCTGTGAAAAGGTCCACTCTCTTCTTGCTTTTGCATTTTAATGATTCGCCCGTACAATTTGGCTTTCCACATACCTTAGCGTTTAACAACTAAACATCATATTCTATATTCTGACGTCTTTTTTTTAAAAAAGACATTGACATTGTAAAGTGTAGTCTTCCCGTTAAATAGGCCCTTAAAAATATACTTAACATAAATTTTAGAATAAACATATTATTTTGTGGCAAATCTGGATTTGCACTGATAGGTAATCGATATAGGTTATTACAATAAAATCTTGATATCATCTGTGTTGAATAAACATCATTTAGGAGTTAAATAAAAAAAAATATGACATGGTGAAAACTCCGTGGCTCTGTTAAGGTAACTACAAACTACGACACAAAATGAATAAATGCAGATAAATCAAAGAAATTTTAACAAAGAAACTCTTACATTTTGTTTGTTTTAAACATATTATCACCTGCTTGTAAAAACTTCACAAATCTGTTGCAGTTATCAACGAAAATTGTTTATAAACTCAAGCATTACCTTCATATATTTTTTACTCGCAACTTGAACGTTTTGTTTATTGGAGCAGCCTACTCTTGACTACTTAACGGATAATTGTTACACACCCTCCTTCTCCCTGATGTGTTCTGAAAGTGTGCGTGCAGATATGGCAGAAATTAAAAAAAATTTGGTATTGAATGCGATCCAAACAGAGAATGTGTATTTAGTACAGCAGTTATTTAATTGAAGTCTCCAGTGCAGTATATTACGTTTATTTATTTAAATGAACTGAGTCCTTCAAAGGGAAGGAAAATTGCGTGGCTGATGGCGGTAGAAAATATATTAACGTTTGTTGTTGTGTTGATAAGATGAGGATAAATGTATATCATAAATGAATATGGTAAATTTGGTTCTGTAGGAAACTGGAACATCACACCCATTTTATTATACCTTACTTGAAAATTTTTTTTTAAGTGTGACGTTGTTAACCGTTGCTGGAACTAACAGTTTGCCTGAGTGGTATGAAACTTATATGTCAACCAGTTACTTTAGGAAACAGGGTTTGATTGCTGTTGAAAGAGGAGGGGAGCAAGAAGTTGTGGTTAGCTGGAAATAATGGCCTGTCAGTAGGATTAACTCTACAACACTGAGGCCATGATTCTACGAGCCAGAAGACTTTGTGAGCTCTACTCGAATATAAAGTCGAGATTTTCATATTTTTCTGATTTATATCCGTACTCCCCTGAGTACGGATATTGCAACGCGGACATCAAAATCGGTAGCTTTCTGTCTCAAAGTGGCGTTCAAAGATGGTGTATCATCTTTATAACCTAACCACATTATCTTCAAGCTTTAATTTTTTATTTTATTTAATATTTTCTAATTCTGTAAAAAGCAATTTGTTCGATCGCAGGTCGGACTCTGGGTGGCATTGGTTGAACCTTCTGCTTGGAAGGAGATCTGGAGGTGGGTACTTGCCTGGAGGGCTAACACTGTATGTACACGTGATGGGTCGGTAGTTGCTGCTGTGGAAAGCAAGCGTGCCGGCTCGCCTCAGTGTTGGTTTTGAAGGGTTGGTGCTCGCTAACGAAGGGTCGCTGGTCTGGTCCGCCTAGTAAGAGGACTCGTTTACGAAGCGGGTTCGTAGAGGTGGATAGTCCTCGGCCCCATCAAGGTGGCATGTACGGATTCAACTCCATACTCTGCTATTGACAGGTGAGGTGGAACCACCCTCGGGTGGAGAACATCCACCCACTGCGATTGGAAAGGGCGTGATCTCTTTCTGTTGGCAGCATTCAACTGCTGCCAATTAGAGCCCTGACCGAGCTCAAATAACTCAATGTTTATGGACAGTGTCCAGTCTGGTGGGGGAGTGCACACATCTAACAGCCTGATGTGACAATACAGCCTGAAGTGGCCTTATTAATAAGCCTGAATGTTATGGGAAGTCCTGATCTGCACTCCCCTCTACTGCTCAGAAAGTTGTCTCCTGCTATACCGAAATGGACCAGGCGCAGGAGGAGCAGCCTTGGTCAAAACCCGCGGCACTTCGGTGTCGAGAACATGTCGTGTTCATCTTGAATAGCGAATTAAAGAAATACGTAGTTTTGCTGTAGGCAAGTTAATTACAGCACACACAAATAATTGCTAAAAGGAAAAAGTTTTAAATTTTTTCTTTTACACGCGTTTATATTGCAACGCAAATGTCAAAAAAGTTTTAACAGAAACAGAAAAATTGTCTAAACATAAATTGAAGTTCAACTTTTTTGCTACAGACTATGCTAACAATGTAATACTGTCAAAACCAAACTAAGTGTTTCGCAAACCTGTACCTAAAAATTGAATCCGGCCTCATAGCTGCACACCAGATCACACAGTAAAAAAATAATACATTTCTGAAGGCAGATTATTATGGTGGCTGAGTTCTTAAGAGACATTATTCGTAATTCCATTTCCAAGAATAGCAGTATAAAATGAGATAAATGGACTAACCCATGTTTTTGGTAATTTTCTATAAATGTCAAGAACTCAAGGATTTGTTAAAATATCAAGAATCGCAAAAATAAAAAAAAATTAATTTACAACTATTTACTAAATAAAATTCTAAAGTCAAATCAAATTTTAAAACTACAACTAACGCCTTAGATTAAATTTAATGTATTAAAAGAATTTTAGATTAAAAAAAATTGGAAATTAAAACTTTTAAAATTATAAACGAAAATTCAGTAGCTGTCGATGACACAAAAATATAAATTAATATGCTTTGATTGTTCTTTCTAATTTTTTTTATTAATCCTTTGTAATAAGGGTAATAACAAAAAAAAAATTTAAGTTTTTATTTTTAATACCCTAACTTTTAAAATGTAGAATTTTTAAGTAAATATATATATTTTAATATTTGAATTAATCTAGTAGGACAGTTTATGGATTTTTAATTATTTTATTATTTAAAATATTTTTCAAAACCTCAGTTATTCTTTTTTTCATATAATGATATAAGTTAGATTTTGTTTACTTATTAAAATATTAAATATTGTATTCGTAACACCTTGGTTATTAAAATCAACACATTTTTATATTAGAAATTTTACAATAGTAATTTTCCAATATGAACAATTAATAATTAAGACATGTATTCTAAAAAAGAAAGAATGCTCATAATAAATATTAAATAATGGTCTAAAATTAAGATTTATAGTACTTGTTTAGTTTTGTTTCAGAATTTCTAAAATCATTTTAAGCTAGATATATTTTAGAAATAAATCCATGATTGAAATCTGAATTCCAATTTCCTTTGGGAAAAATTTCATTTCTACTATTTTAAATATAAATATTTCTTACAAGACGATAAAATTAGAACAATAATCATCTTCGTTAGGATTATTTTTTCTAATAATTTGAAATGCTATAACATAATCTGACCTATCGTATTCAGCATTATAAAATTGATCTATTATATTAAAATTTAACATATTTAAGCTTTCATAAATTTCTTTTCCAAAAAAGCAAATATTTATATTTAATAGGGATAACATGAGTTTATAACTATTTTGTATTTTAAAAACTGGAAAATCTGCTTCATATTCAATGATAGACAATATAATTTATAGTTTTTCAATAACAACTTTTCCCACATCTGCAGATTTTTTAGTTTAATAAATGTAAAAACAATTGTCATCAGAAGACTTTCAATAAAATGTTATTTTATAAGCTCATTTGCAATAGACTTCGTTATTTTCTCGAATAAAAAAAGCTTAATAGATATATAATTTCATTAGGTGCATCAGAAGCAATATTTTAATTCCATATTTATTAGTTACATAACTCATTTATAAAAAAAATACTTTAGTTGGAGAGCTTAATAAAGTATTCATTATTGTTGAAGTAATACCAGGATGATCCCCAGCTTCAATAATTTTACTACGTTTTAAAATTTCTTTTCTTGTAAGTAGAAATGAAAAAAAAAAAATAAATAAACAGTATTTTAATCTTTTTGTATAAATAGTAACAGAATTTCTTTCTAAGTCTAAAAATCTATTATTCATGAGCACCATTTGTATATAAAAAATGATCACCACAATGAATATAAGTTTTAATGTTAAGATTATTACTATTTAAATTTTGTCGAGTTTGATATCTTGGTGGAAAAGTTTGTCTTTCAAAGTTTTCAGTTCCTTATCATTTATTTAAATAAAACATTTATAAGAATTGATAAAATAAATCTGAAAAATATAAAGATTAAGTTAAATTGCTTATACATTTAAAAATATTAAAAACTCATGAAAAAAAAAAATGAAAGAAATAGGAAAAAATACTTACCTTTAATTCATGAACTCCAAAATATTGGAAAAAAAAGGTTGAACATGTAACAGATGAAAATAAATAATTTCATATAAAATTTAATTCCTGACACTTAAAATTTTTTTATTTTCTACCAACAACAAAAACAATCTTCTTCAGAAAAAAATATTTATAGATTATACAAACTAAATAAATATAAAAATAACTAATTTTAGTGAAAAACGACCTGTTTATTGAAATACTATAAGTAATAACATATTTGGCATTTGTAGTGTAGGACATAAAAATTTAATTGGTGATTAAAATGTAGATTTTAATAATAACGATATAATAATACGGAAGAGTAACTGATGCTCTTTTGAAAATGCTTACACGAAAAGAAAAAAATTCAAAATATTAAAATCCAAATTATGATTTAAATAATAATAAAGTTTTTAATAATATTGCATAATTTTAATAAATACTTATGCTATTAGACGAAGCTTGGATCCAAGCACCAAACAAATTTTAACTATAAAATATTGATAAATACAAATTAATAATTTCAATGATTTGGCATCATTTTAAAACATTCGCCATAGAATTGATAAAAGTCTACAAATTTATGATAGTTTTCCTAAAGAATGTATTTTTTATGAATGATGTAAGAAAATTTATTATTAGGTTATTAGTTATTCATGGCGAAGATAATGCTGGAAATAAAAATTATAATAAAATAATTATAATTATAAATAGGTAAAAAAAAAAAAATTCAATTTTTTTTTTATAACAGCAATGAAATTCCATATTTAATTTGTGTTTAAAATGTTTTTCCTCATTCATTTTGGAATTCTGAATATTATGGAAAAGGCATAGTTAGTTGGGTTTAAAATACACAAATGTTTGTGAAAAATGCAACACCAAGAAAACACATGATTTAAATGGTCTTTATACCACAGACTAGGTACTTGGCAATACACGACCGATTAGGATTACTGACCTGTACATGATCTCCGTCCTTGAGAATTCAATATGGTGTGAAGCCCCCACATGCTGCAATCAGAGCCCATTAATGTCGTGGCATGGAATTAAGAGGACTTGAATATGTTCCTGGGGAATCTTCCTCCATGCGGTTTGTATGCGAGTCCACAAAGCATCAACAGTGGTTGCTGGAGGACCCTGACGAACAAGTCACCGACCAACCATATCCCAGACATTTTCGATGGGCGACATGTCAGGCGAACATGCAGGCCAGGGAAGCAGTGGTACCCTTCGTTCATTGAAGAAGGCTTGCAGATTCCTCGCCACATGTGACCAGGCATTGTCCTGTTAAAAAAAGGTACGTGGAGTTGTCTAAAGGAGGGGCATCACCTCGGGCTCTGAAACCTCCCTGATGTAGTGGTTGCTTTTCAGATTGCCCACAATATGTAGGAGTTAAGATCGCATGTTGTATCCAATGGCGCCTCAAAGAATCACATTGACGTTTGTCCACTATGCCACTCCACAATGCAGGCTGACAGATTGCGGTCACCACGGTAGCGTCTAATATGTATGCGACCATCACTGTAGGACAGGTTGAAGCGAGACTAATCTGAAAACACGACATTTTGCCCCCCAGCATGCCAGCGACGGCGTTCACATACCCTTTGCAGTCTGAGGCGTTTGTGGTTTCTGGACAATGGAAGCCGAGGCAATGGAATGCTGGTGACTGGTGTCAACCAGTCCAACCTGCAACAGATGGCGTCTAACCATCAACGCAGACATGTTCGCACTTGTTGCAGTGCTCCAGTGTCGAGCCAACACCGTGGGTGAGGCTGTACGGTCCGTTATAACCATGCGGACAAGATGGCGGTCATCCCATGCTGTGGTCACATTGCGTGGTCCAGTACCTGCTCGTCGCTGCCTACAACCCTCTTCTATCCACTGATTTCAAACGCGCACCAATTTAGACAAAAGATTTAGACAAAAGATTAGTTCGTGGAGATCAAGGAGTTAATCAAGTATATGAAGTTTGTTAATATCATTATATTATTTATATAGATAATATAGATTTAGAATTAAGACATGAAGCTGATAAAATGTTACAAAACAGGCAAAAGAAATAATGCTAAAAGATACATCAACTAAAGGAAATATAGCTTCTGCATCTCTAGCTGGGACTATGTTTACTAAAACAAAATTAAGCTGGGGATTTACAATAAATTAATTTACACTAACTGTAAATTTTTATATTTATTGAAACAAGTTCTTGATTTTAAAATATTTATATTGTGATATGTAAATGAAAATAAAATTAATAACTTTTGAAATTCCTAAGAGTCAATTATATAAAAAAAAAAACTCAATTGATGATAAATAAAAAATTCCAAAAGTTGAATTATTAAAATTATTATTATCATTACCAGGATATAAGAAAATTCTCTGCTAAAACTGGAAATGGATTACAACATAATGGATTTTTAGTATTTGCAGGATCATTAGCAACTATAAGTAGTGCTTTAATTGGCGGTGGAAATTTATTTATGATTCAGATAAAAATAATAATTTATTATTAGAAGAATAAAAAGCCATAATTTAGCATTTTAAAATAAATTAGTTTTTGTTGCTGGATGCATTTGGAACACAGTTCCAGCTGTCGCCATGAAAGGGAATAAAAAAAGAAAGAGAAAGACCTAAAAATTTTAATTTATATCCATTTTAAAGTGTTGAGTTAAAAAGTTATGTTAAATAATTGAAAACTAAAATTTTTAGTGATGTTTATATGATTAGTGGATTACATAATAACATTTATAAAAAAATGTATGTGCAATTGTAAAGTTAGATATTTAATCAAATCTCAGCATGTAAGTATTGAGTTTGTTACTATAAAAATTTTTTTTTTAATATTTTGATATGTTAAGTAAAAATATACATAAGGAATTAATACATTTTTTTTAAAAATAACTAAGCAGCAGCTGAAGAAACCTCGTCTGTGCAAATGTACTATAATGATAAATTAAAAAATTTTACTTAGTTATAATACACATTTATGTTTAATTGTTTCGGATTATTTTTCCAAAAAATATAAATATTCACACATAATTTTGTTATTAATATATCAGAAAAAACATTACTCAGTTATTGGGATAAATATTTTGATAGTGATCCAAGAATTTATAATGAAGTATCTTGTTTTAATGATTACATAAAACCTTTTTGCTTTAAAACTAATTAAAATAATTATGAAAAAATTATGACCTCCAAGAAAAAATTACACATATCATAAAAAACAAAATGTCATCAACAAAAAATTAATAATTTGAATGATTATTTTTTATAATATTAAAACTAGTTTAAGTCAGCTTCATTGTGGCACAATACATTTTTCTTGGTCATAAAAATAGTTGAAATAAATGTGTTAAAAAGGGAATATGTATTTTTTAAAGTAGTTTTAAAAATAAAAAAAATATTATACACAGATGAAAAGTTTGACAATTATGCTGAAAGAAAATAGAATGTTCACACAAAAATGTTTAATAATATTACTCCTAACCAAATTGATTCGACATTATCTCAATAAACAAAACAATTATAAAATAGTTCAATTTATTATGATTAAAAAATTGAATGAAATATTTTGATCAAAATTTATAAAGTTAATAATTTTATAATAAAAGTTGCCATTAAAAAATAATTAAATTATTATATGAAAATGAAAAATTTGATAATTTTATAAAATATTTGGCTTTTAAAAATAATAAAATGATTATACTGCAAATGGAAAAAATTCAAAGACTTTGAAGAAAGACTTCATATTTGTCATAAAAATCACAACTATGAATTTAATGGAAAAATTTATATTTTTAAAAATGATGTTGCTTTAAAATCGAGTTATATAATTATATTAAGAATGTCAATTCTTAGGACTTTGAAGGAAGACTTAGAATTTATCGTAAAAATCTACAAAATTAAATTAATATTTTAATATTTTAATGAACCCAAACAAAGTTTTTTCAAATGGATACGAAACATGTAAATTTAAAAAATTTGTGCATCCCAAGATTAAATTTATAATTAATTAAATGGTTTTATTAAAAATATAAAGTTGATAATTAAAAAAAAACAGGTTTTACAACTGAATTACATGAATCTGTTAAAAATGAAAATTTTTACGAACAGAATAAACTATTCCAACATTATATATATATATATATATATAATAATAATAATAAAACACTCAATCATAGAAATATATGCTTATGATGAAAAAATGTGAATATTTAAATAATTTTAGTATATAAAATTTGTATAAAATAATTGGTTTAACTAATAGAGTAGGTAAGTTGGGTATAAATAAATTTATTAAAAAATAATCTGAAATAAAATTAATTTTTATATATAAATTTTAGTTGTGAAAAAATTTATTTTATCAATTGTTATAAAAATAAACATAATTTTTATAAAAGTAACATTAAAAAAATTTCCTAATTTTTTTATATTTATAAAAATTATTAAAAAAATATATTGTAAATGTTCTTTATCCTATTGATTCTAATGTTGAATATTTCCAATAGAATAAACCCCAAAACAAGAAATATAACTGGTAAGTTACTAGCTGAAAAAATAATGATTTGCAATTACATACAGGATTAAGTTACATTGATTTTCTAGTTTATTGTACATTTCGTGGAATTAATACAGATACAGATGATACTACTATTGTTTTAATAATATCTTAAAAAGTCAATGACATAAATTTTTTAAAATGATTTCCTATAAAAATGGTGGTAAAAACATTTAAATTAGATGATGGTATACAAATTACTAATACATTTTAAATTAATATTTTTATGTTTGTATTTTTTAAAGAAATATAACAATTTTTTAAATAAAAAAAACTTATTGCCTAATTGCAGGAAAGAAAGTAAAAATAATAGTATAAATATGTAAAATTTAGTTTGTGGGAAATATAATAAAAGTATTTGTTACTTATGTTTGTGTTTCTAAAAGTAATCATAAATTTTTTTTTTTAAAGGTCTTTGCAAAAGCATAATTTCGAATTAAATAAACCAGTAATTTCTTCCCCAGAAAAAAAGTTATTGGCTATGGGATTGATAATTAGTGCCAATCTCATTTAGTTGAAATGAATTCAGGAAATTTAAAAAATATTTCATTAATAAATAAAGAATATAAATATTTTTTACTTTTATTGAGGCTTTATCCAAATATGGTTTTGCTATGCTAGTTAATGGTAAATATGGTAAAAATATTAGAAAATCTTTTGAATCAACATTTAAAACAAGAATACCAAATATTTTACAAACACATAATTACAAAGAATTTTATAACAGTACTTTTAAAGGGTTAATGGTAAAAAATATCATTTAAACTAATATTGGAAATTTTCAGAACTTNAATTTTATAACAGTACTTTTAAAGGGTTAATGGTAAAAAATATCATTTAAACTAATATTGGAAATTTTCAGAACTTAAAACTATTGTTGTATGAGATATAATAAACTTTAAAAACAAAATGGGAAATATTTGCTTTGAATGGAAATTATAAATGAGTTGAAATTTTATGTGACCTACCAATCAGTATATTAATAAAAATATAAAACTATTAAAATGATACATAGATTTTTTTTAACCCAGAGGATAACAATATATCTGCTTCTTCTAAATATAAAGTCTGTGTTAATGTAATAATTAGAAAAAAATTAAAAACATATTTGAAAAAAATTATAGAGCTATTTGGTTAGAAGAGTTGATATGGTTTTAAATTGTAATATAACTGATTTTACTTTAAATATATAAAAAAGAAATCAAAGGAAATTTTTAATAATATCAATCTATGAAGACTAATTATCCAGATGCATATTTGGTTAGATACATATTTGGTTGAAAAAGTTTTAGAAGAGATGGATGATAAAATTAGTGATAAATGGCTTGAATTTAATGGTTCACATAGTAGTTGGAATAATAAAAATTCCAATTCATAAAAATATATCAAATGTTATTTTTTAATTATTTTTGAGAGTTTAATTTAATTTTTAAACACTTATAAAATGCTTACATGCTTAATTATAATAATAATATACATGTTTATTTGTACTGTTACATAAACTCCTATTTATACTGCTATATAAAAAAATATTCGATTAGAAAGTTTTCAAGTAGATAATTCCTAATTAGATGATATTCTATTACAAAATATTAAATTTATATATTTAAATTAGAAAATATTTAATCGGATATCATTATACTAGAAGATATTGAATTAGAAAATATCCAAATATTAAATAATCAAATATATAATAATCAGTTATACAAAATTAATCATACAAAAGTTTATTCATATATAATAAAAAAATGAATTTTTAATCTGTATTTTGTATTACTAATTTTTATTTTCATATCAATTGTAATCACAGTAAAATCTTTATCCCAACCCAAAAAAATTTCTTAAATTTTTTATGAGCTATTTCTCTAACAAAAAAAATATTATGAACATGCTTTAAATTAGTGTCATCTCATCCTATCATACAGAAGGAAATAGTATTATATCTTATTAATAGTTATACATTTTTGAATATGTTTGAGCTAAAAAGAAAATATGTATATTTTTATGTCTTCCTCTAGAAAAATATTTATGAATTATAGCTTGTTTTCTAGAATAAAGATATCAAATACAGAAAATAAAAATAAATTTTACATTCATCTAATGAAATCATTTCATCAATACTATAAAAATAACCTTTTGTTTATATAAATTTTTTGATAGGATTAAAGAGTGTTTTATTAAATGCAATCATTTATATTAATTTAAATTTTCTGAACAAATGTGTAATTTGATAAAATATAACCAAACCTTTAATAGAAAAATTAAACCTATATTACTTTTTCTGCAATTATCTGGCCTAACTTTAATTATCTAGTAATAATTCACCATTTTTTATTTTTAATATTTCACCATCATTTGAAATGGCTATTCGCTAATAATTTTTTAAACTTGCAATTTTCTTTAATTTTTTGAAATTACTTTTCTTTATAAAAGAATAAAACATCTACTGTTTTTAAACTATCAAATCATAGTCATTTATTAAAGAAAATTTACATTATGATATTAAACACGAACATTCTATCTCTTTAATTAAATTTAAAACAAATTAGGTCTTTCTAACGCCAACAATTTATTGTTGTTGAACAAAAAAAAGAAATTATTACTACATAAGGGCAATATGATGTAGGTACATTACAAATTACAGTACATTTTTGAACCTTTTAAAACAAAAAATAGAGTTTTAGAAGCAAATACTATAAGTAATAGAATTATATTTCTAAGTAAATTTAATATTATATTATATTATATATTTTCAGTAATATTAGGATTTGAAAAATATAAAATAATTAAAAATGGATATCAAAAAATAATTCCTAATTTAAATTAATTAAAAATATTATATGTACATTGTAATTTAGCTATTATTTTTTATATAATATGACGAAAATAATTATTTATATACCAATATTATACCTAGTTTTGAACAAAAAACCACAGTTGTATTTAAGCTTTCTTGTATTTTTAAAATTAATAATAAAAAAGTTAATGAAGTTATTTCAAAAATAAAATATGAACATTATATTTTAATAAATTGAAATGATGATAAGGTTGAAGCTATATTAGAAATAAATATTTTTTAAATATATAATTTTATTTAATCAAAAAGTTGTATTTATTAAATGGAACAAATTCTATAATTATTGAACCAATGCGAAATTAATAATAACATTAGAAGCGTATATTGGAAAAAGAACAATTCAACTTATTAAAAAATATAATTTGAAATTAATAAACATGTATTAAAATGTATAAATATTTTTGATTTTGTAGCAGATGTTTTTGATGATTTATGTAATATTAAAAATTATAGCCTTGTATTACAATTTACATTATTGAAATGAGTACATAAACATTTTTTACTAGAAAACGATTGTGATGATTTAATAATAAAGAGTATCTAAAAATATATATTTCAAAATATAATGTACGAAAAAAAAAAAAAAGAAGTTGCAGTGTGCCAGCATGCAGATCCATACCCGCATCCTTAATCACAAGACCAACTTGACTTCCTTAACATTGTTAATTTTTTTTTAGTAAATATAGCTGAATGTGCATACAAAATAATATGACTATTTGATTAAGAAAAATATATGTGTTTCATTTTAAGAGTTCTGTTGTTGAGTTGACAGATTTGGACGGCTTTTAACAACGAGGACTTGAGAGCCTATTTAAGAGTGTTGTGTAGCTAGGAAACAGCTAATGAGTAATGTGGTTAGGTTTTATTGAAATAGTCGTTTTATTATCAATATTTGAGTTGTTTGAAGTATTTTACGTTATTCAAACTTGCAATACATTTCTCTTTACACGCAACTACACTTTCCATATCCCATAGTTTTTGTACAAACAGCTATATACGGTTTTACTTTGTTCAGTGTCCGTCATTTTTCTGAATCTCGTGGATACGGGTCAGAATAGTACAAACATTTTTTGAGGTCTATTACAAACACGGTCCTTGTAGTTCTACAAACGAGTAGATTTGCAAGAGATATCTTTGTACTGTTACAAGAATTTGTAAAATTACAAACAACTTCTCAGTAAAAAAAATTACAAAAAAATTTTAACACAATTTTTAAAACCTTTTCATTTCAAACGTCTTTTTAACAACTAAAATCGATAATCAAGGATCTTGTTTCGGTAAACATAACAGGCAAGTCACAAAGCATCCAGTGGAACAGGGCAAGTCACAAAGCATCCAGTGGAACAGGGCAGCAACTGTGTAACTATCGAGTGAAGTTACATAATTGTCGTTGTGTAATTTGCTATAAACGTATTAAAGTGAAATTTTATTTCGAGCCACTTCGCAGTTATAAACTGATCAATGGTATTTTCGTTGTTCCTAAGTTTGTAATTATTGAAGATGAATGTTCCCATTGTAATTTTTGTGTTGGCAAGATGGCTGTAACCCACGAAAATAGTGGCTCGAAAGGGCCTATCTAGTGTTACCCCTCTGGTAGGCTCTACAAGCCAGTTTATTAGTTGCAAAACATATATAGATAAGCATTCAGACGACTCCCTCAAGCTGAGGTCGTGAAATGACATCCTAGTTTTCAATATTTGGTCTCGGAATCCTCAAAAAAGACAGTTTTACAATGCAAACTGCTATTACGTTCGCATCCGTTTAAAAATACTGACATGTTCAAAGTTTTACTAAGTATGAATGCAGAATAATTAAAAATTATGAAGAGCAGATAATTTGGATACGATGGAAACAAACGTTGCAATGATAGTACTTCGGAAATAAAAGCAGCAAACAGAAACTGTGGTTTCTGATTCTACGGGACTACATAGGAATATTAAATGCTGCTAAACGTGTCTACTTTCTTGCGGGAATCGCTACATATTTTTGTTACGTAAATATTTACACAGTAAAATAATTTTTGCGAGTGAAATATTTGTTTTATGAATAGTCACGAGAATGTTGTATCACAGCCAATACAGGCCGCGGTAGCTAAGCGGTTAGACGGCTCGTCTACCACCAAGGGGTCCAATCCCCGGCCGGGTCACTCCCGGATTTTCGCAAATGGGAATAGTGCCGGACGATGCCACTGATTGGCGGGTTTTCTCGAGGATCTTCCATTTCCGGCACTGCTCCATTCTCATCTCGTTTCACCCTCATCGGCTCTCGAGGCCTCGCTGTTAAGAGCTGCCTCTCTCAACTCAGCTCAACTATAATTCAGCAGAACTAGCCCAATCATTGTAATAAAGAGTAAATCAGTCTTGCACTTTGAAGGAGAGATCTTTTCAGTTACAACTTCATATAAGACAAATTCACTTTTTTAATATAATTCTATTACACTATGATATACGATTAAGCTGCCTCCTAGAGATAACAACGGCCAATTTTCGATTAATTGGTACCTAGAAACAGAACAATGCATTTCAAAAAACGTGCCCTGGTTCCTGATGGTTGG
>NQII01004746.1:104742-150329 GCA_002778355.1 Clitarchus hookeri | reverse complement strand
CATGTGTCTCTCTAAGCCCCTACACTGGTTATGTAGGGGGGGGGTTGGGTGGCAGTGCCACACTAATACTCCTAATCCGTCACACGTCAACCGTTAGACAGTGAGAAAAATAAGTATACCTTATCACTAACCCGGAAGCGTAAAAATTATTCCGTCCGAGTTATACACACAAGGCAAAACATACAGACACAGATGAACAGGACTCGCTTTACTGAACATTCACCATGACATGTTGCAGGAAAATATTTTAATAACTGTTCGCCAACTATATCCAGATGACGATAGCTTAGTTGCCATCAAGAGTGTTGCAGTAGCACCGCATTGCATTGCACCGCATTGTATAGCCGCAGTGTGTGCATGCCCATTGAATTACATTACTTTCAATTCAGCTATATGTCTCGTATTGTATGGCAACTGCATTGCATATGCATCTAGTGTAAGAGACGTTCAGCTTTTTAACGAAACTCCTCCCCCTCCTCTCTATTTCGGATGTTCCAAATCGGTTTACACTATTTTAAGTGGAATAACAGAGAAATTATTAAAGATAGTATGATGTCACTGAGTGTATTTGAAGCTATGGGTGCCGTTGGTGTGTGCGGCCACGTGTAGCCATTCTGCTTTTGTCAGTTACGTCTGCAGCCACAAGCAGCAGCACTAAAATTTTGGAGGAAATGGTGGAGATGACAAGATTTTCTTTCGAGCAACGTAAGATGATTTTTAAAGTGTTGTTGCAAATGTGAGAACATGACTGAGGTGCAGAGATGATGGAGGGCAGAATTTGATACTGCACCACCGTCGTGTGTAATAATGACATGAACATGTGAAACGACAACGGGCATTTTACTGACGTGATTGTTTGGTCCGTTGAGGCAACATTTAATTGAATGGAACTTTCAACTGCTAAAACTGTGTGCATTAGGCCGATGAAAATCTGCATTATTTTGTTAGGGCAAGTAGTTTATCTTCCTACAACTATATGGTGCGGTATGTCTGCCAGAGGACTTATGGGACCATTTTTCTTTTACGGAACGATGACAGATGAAATTTACAGTGTCATGCAGCAGAAAAACATTTCGTCAGCTGTTCACCAACTCTACCCAGATGCAGATTGCTTTTTCCAGCAGGACGGTGTACCGCCACATTACCAGCGAGACGTGCCGTCGCTCCTGAATGAAACATTTGTTGGGAGGCGGATAGGCCGACGAGGAAGTGTTGAGTATCAACCCAGATCTTCAGATTTAATGCCGTTACATTTTTATCCATGATGAACTCTGAGGAACACTGTGTACGCCACAAATCCATGGACACTGCATGCCATGAGAGGCGCGACTGTGACCGCCTGTGAATCCACTCCCATGGAAACCGTAGCTACTATTTGTCACCCTGTTCTTCAGTATTTCAGACGATGTCTTGCTGCTGATGGCGAGCATTTTGAACATTTGCAACTGTTATTAACGTTCGCACACCCAACGTTGTCCTTAAAGTGTCAAATACAAGTAGTATAATAAGATTGTCTTCAATAGTTTCTCTGTTATTCCCGTTCAAAGAAAGTAAACATTGATTTGGGACAGTCGGTATATTAGCCAATTATACAGAAGCGAAACTGATACTTCGAACACAAACTCTTCACTCACCCGTCAGCATCTAGAGGCTGCGGTGGCTGAGCGGTTAGCCTGCATGCCTCCCACCTAGGTGAACCGAGTTAAATCCCCGGCCGGATCGTTGACCTCACGTGACACAATCAGTTGGTGCACCGCCAGTCTGGGGTGTGAGAGGTTCCGTGTTCGAATACTGGGATAGGCATGGGTGTTAGTTTAAGTTAGGTCATAAATTGGTGTCTAAGCCGTCCACTGATAAAGCCTTCAGACATAACACCGGGAGACGTTAATAAGCCCTTTACTATCCAATTCCAATCCAAACCCGGCCTGTTCACTCCCGGATTTTCGCAAGTGGGAATCGTGCCGGACGACGCCGTTTGGTCGGAAGGTTTTCTCGGAGTTTTCACGTCCCCCAACCCCTTTCATTCCAACGCTGCTCCATACTCTCCTCAATCACCCTCATCGACTTTCAAGACCTTGCAGTTAAGAGCCGCCCAAATCTCTTCACTCACTCACTGTCAGCATCTAGAGACGAAATTGCCGCGCACTGCACGAAAAAATAAAAGACGTTTACTAAAATTAACCTGACAGAATGAATTTGGTTACCTAGGTCACATGACCATGTTTTATCGATCACTAGCAGTTAACCAGGTTGCTATTGAAAGCTCAAAAGCAATTCAGGGTTTTGAGGTGGTGATAACTCAAAATACACCTGAATATTTAGTGTACTTATTAAATGCCCTGCTAGAAGATGACGATAGCAACTAATATATTTTATTAAATTATTTTATGTTCAAAGAAAACTCGTAATTCAAAGAAAACACTGTATTTAGCAGTACTACAAAAATACAGTATCTTTGTATTCAGCGTCAGGTCAGTATAAAATTGTCTTACGTCATTTTCCTTGAAAAACGCCTCCCGTATGTTCGTCTAACTAATATACAATATACCGGACATGGCCTATACTTAGCACTGGAGACGATGGCGACAAACACACTATCGGCACCTAGACGACCACGAGTGGCAACATGGCGCAAAATTCAAATTGCCACTTTTAAATGTCTTAAATACTCCAATACGTCAGCGTTTGTACGTATTCAGTAGTCATAAATATATAAAATAATGATAATAAGCTATACCAAGCATAACAGTGTTTACACAGTCGATAATCTTGCCTAACAAATAATAAACACTTCCTAAGTATTTGCAATACTGATAAATTTTGCCAGTGTATAGGGGTTATAATAACTGCAGTATACAAACATTTATAACGTTACTCTATTTTGAAAATTACCGAAAGTAGAATAAATATATTCGTTCGGGGACAATGTATTTTAAATGAGATAAAGCCATCCCTGGCACAGGTGCCAGGCGCCGACAGCCCATCATAATGTGACGTCACCCAACCGTCATATTGCATCCAGGTGACCTCAACCTTGACCCATAACCTTGACCCTGTTCCCATGACCTTAAACCCAAAAATTTGAAATAATTCCAAAAAATTATAAAAACTTTCAAAAACTTATAAATATCCAAAAATTGTATAAAAAATATTTTTAAAAATTATAAAAAAATATTTAACGATCCAAACATTTCTAAAAAATTCCAACAAAATTAAAAAAAAAACCTTGAACCTTGACTTAAGACCCAAGACCAAAGATCCATGGCTCAAGACCCTTATGTTATTTAAATATGATTGTAGGAATATGTATATGTAAATACAGAAATTTAAAATAATTTTATATTCCTATATTTATTTATAATTATATGTAAAATTAATTTAAAATATTTTTCAATTATATGATTATACATAATAATGTATAAAATAAATTAAAAATAATTTTATATTTCTATATTTACGTATACATAATTATTTGCCTGTTTTCTTCTGGGTGAACAAGTATGTGGATTTCTCAGAGTGCTCCCATATTTTTTACATATAAACTATTTTGTGGAAGGCCTTTTGTAGGCACAAGTTAGGCTACTGCCTGTAAAAATAACCGCATTTATATATAACTGTTGACGTTCTGATACCGTGAGCTGAAAATCTATTTGGAAACACTCTCTCGTCATACCACGAAGATGCCTTTGACCTCAACGATCATGGAGCCACGACCTGCATCATCGCTAACTTGTCACCAGTGCCGATTCTGCGAACGAGTTTTCGCCTATGGTCAAAATGCTAGTAGGCATGACAACGACCTGTGCGAAGAGTGCTTTTCGCGCGATGAAGCATTATGACATTGGCCCCATGCAGTTTGTGCAAGGCAATAAATTGAAAGAACATACCGAGATCTGCAAGGATTCGTGTACTGGGAGTCAGTAAGCGTTGAAGGCGATACCTCTTGCTGTATCGTTTGGTACCGATCCGACAGGCGATTNGTATCGTTTGGTACCGATCCGACAGGCGATTATGATGAGACAGTTAATGCTAAAGACGGAATGAATGAAGTAGAGTCGGTTTGTGTGGAATGTACACTTGCAAGACTTTCGCGTGAAATGACGAACTTCCAAATTAACTGTCGTCGGCTCTAAATACTGATGAGCATACAACTTCTGCTACAGAGAAAAGCAAATTTACAAAACAGGGGGTGAAGATGACCATGAAGAGGGGGCGTTGATGAAAATGAACACGAAGACAGTGATAGTGCTCGAGATGATGATGGAAATTTTCTCGATACACTGACATACCCCTCCAACATATTTGTTGAAACAAGCAACATGAAGAAGGCAGAAGACGCCGATAATATTGGCTACCTTTTCTCCCGAAGACCATAATGAACTTGTTGATAGACTCAGATATTTGACTGACCTTAAAAAACGCGGGGATCTCACATACATTAACGATATATGTTCAATCATTAGTAAACTGAAGAGTCGGGGATATGTCACATGACGTAATGGACTGCTTTCTTCTAAAATTGTAATAACAAAATAATAATAAATTATTATAATAAAATAATTGGTTTTTCTTAATTTTTGTGTGTCATATCCCTTTTTCCCTCACAATTTTAAAGTGGTGCTATGAGCACTCGACTATTAACGGAAATATCTGCATATATAATAATGATAAAGACCTTAGTATTAAAATGCACGAATAGTTGACTGCATGCAAAACATTAATTCTATCGACATGTACAATTTTGGAGGTAGTTGGCGAGCGAATGTAATTTTGTATACATTTTGGCGGGGGACAAACCGAAGGATTTATCAAAGGATCGATCGAAGAATTGGGATTGATGGAAGGAGGATTAAGATTGATCGAAGTATTGGGATTCATTGAAGGATTGGCATTGGTTGCTGTGGATTGTGGAGTAAGATTGTGAAAGATTGTCGTGGATTGCGAAGGATTAGCATGTATTGGTGTGTGAATTGGTGCGGATTTGTGTGTGGATTGGTGTGTGGTGTGTCGATTGGAGTGGATTGGTATGGATTGGTGTGTGGATTAATGTGGATTGGTGTGTGGATTAATGTGGATTGGTGTGTGGATTGGTGCAGATTGATGTGTGGATTGGATTGGTGTGGATTGGTGTGTGGATTGGTGTGTGGACTTGGGTGTGGATTGATGTGGATTCGTGTGTGGATTCGTGTGTACATTGGTGTGGATTGGGGTGTGGATTGGTGAGTATTATGTAGGAGGATTGTTGAGAATTGTAGACGATGATTTAGGAGGATTGATGAAGATTGGTGAAGATATGTGAGTATTATGGAGGAGTATATCTGAGGAATGGTGAGGAGGATTGGGATTGATCGAAATAATAATGAAAAAACAATTATTTAATTATTAAAAAAATTTTTTTTTGGAATTTTTGGGATTTTATAGAAATTATTACAATTTATTTTTGGGTTCAAGTTTATCCAAGGTCATGAGCACGGGGTCAAAGTCACAGATGTGAGGTCAATGTGAAGGTCACCAAGATCTAACATGTTGATCGGAATCATCAGTGCCACTTAGGTGTTGAAAATGTTAACAAGTGACAAACGAAAAAACAATATGGCGGGTGGAGTGCATTCAACAGAATGAGCAATGATGTGGGTGGTACGGGAGGGGAATGTTAATACAATGTGATTGATTGAAGGGGGTCAGTCGCCTGATAGATGTGGTACTGTGGGGAACCTCTGGTAATGTAAGTTTTTAAATTAAAGTTTCAATAATATTTGTTTAACAATTTTAAATTATTTAAAAAATTTTTTTTATAAATTTTTGGAAGTTTTTAATTTTTTAATGTTTGGAGTATTTTGTAGTTTTTTGGGTTCAATGTCATAAAATGTTAAGGGATCAAGGTCAAAGGTCAGGTCAAGGTCACTTGGATTCAATATGGTGGTTGGATGACATCATAACATGGAAGCCGAAAGACCAGAATGACAGAACATTATGTCGGCTTCGGCTCCGGGCCCCGTTATGTCCAAACACTCTAAATCTTTTTTTTTCTTTTTTTAATTATGGTCAAGGGTTTTAGGTCAAGGGTCTTGAGTCTTGAGTCAAAAGTTTTGAGTCAAAAATCTTGAGTCTTGAGTCTTACGTCTTGAATCTTGGGTCTTTGGTCTTGAGTCTAGGGTCAAGGGTCTTGAGTTTTAATTTTTGGGTATTTATTCTTAGGTATTGGGTCTCGGGTCTTTGTGTGGAGTCAAGTGTCAAGGTTATTTGGGAATTTGTTGGAATTTTTTTTAATTTTTATGCATTTTAATGACTTTTTTTAAAATATATTTTTATAATTCTTTAGGTTGTTTTATAATTGTTTTGAATATATCATCAGTTTTTTAAAGTGTTTATAATTTTTTTAATTGTTTGGGTTAAAGGACATCCAAGGTCACGGTCACAGGGTCAAATTCAAGGTCACATGTCAAGGTCGAGGTCACGTGGATCCAATATGGTGGTTGGCGTAAGGTCACATTATGATGTGAGGTGTTGGCTTGGGTCTTATCAGGCGTTTTGAATAATTTGGCACCTTACAGATGCCTGGCGCCTGTGCAGGGTGCCGATTTTGCCCAACTTGTAATACGTTGTCCCCAACGAAGACATTTATTCTACTATCAAAAAAATCTTTGAAAATTCTAAACTTGTCTTAAAAATTCTAAAAAACGTTGTCCACTAGAGTGTGCTAGTAACTCGTGTTTATAGCATCTGCCACCACAATAAGCGCCTATTTCCAAACCTGTCGGCGACAAGGCGCCATCAAACTTTATATTTTTGAAATATTTTGTTCACTTTATTTTATTTTCCAATTTTATTTAAATGACAAACTTTATTTTTTACAAATTCAATTTTATACACAGCAGGTAACATTCGAAAATGAGTTTCAAAAATAAATAAAACACATAATTTTTTTAAGTAATTTTTTGTTGCGCAAAATTTATTAAGACAGCAACATGAGAAATTGAAAATAAGTTTATACACATTTTTATGTGTATTGCAAAGTACTGTTACCCAGTGAGTCCTTATTTCCGTAGGTATTCATTAAGATGCTTAAAACACAATTTTTCAGACATGAAACTTATGCTGCGAGCTATCAGTCGTGAAGAGTTCTTTATACGACAATGATGTGAAATATCATTCGTTTCGTCCTTCACCATCAAAATATCGGTATGTTCAAGGTTCTCGTTCTTAGTCAAATGTGTTGGCACCACCTTTCCACCAGCATTCATCGAGTACACATTCACAGACATACCAAGGTTGTTGTTCTTAAATACCGTTATTTGCTGTAGAGGAGTCGAAAACTCCAGTATGCTAAAATCAAACATTCGTTCCACCTCAGCATACCTCTTGTACACACACTGGATACAAAGAATTAAAAAATCCGGCCAACACAGACCACTTGAAACATTTTTGTCATAGTTGTGCAGATTCATTACAGCATGTTTATGTTTAATAAAGTACAATGATAACTGCGAAGGTCCATCCTCTATGTTACATGGAGAATGCCCCTTGTATGTATTCATATGCACCCTGACGCCATCCTTCCATGAAATCGACACCACAAACCTACAACATATTAACTTTACTTGATTGGGGCTCCTTGTACATCCATGTTTCTCATGATGTCGGGCACCGCAGCTGTAAGCAAAGGTCTTTTCACAAAAACCCCCATATAACATTGAGGTGGTTCAGCAGAGGTGATCGGCCATATAATTTTTTTTTACTCACTGGGTTCTGTGTGTGTGCGATTTTTATTTAGTCTAGTGGTTGGCAACGGACACTGTCTAATCATACCATTATAATTTAGTTTTATAGTCCTACTGTTGGTTAGAATTCTGAAATAACTATTTTTAAGGAAATTGTGTAGTTACTGTAGATTACTTCTTCAGCACAATGGCCTTTGTGGTCCGGGTTTTGATTCCGGGCCGATCTCAGACCAGATGTTCTATGTTGCAAACGTGGTGTGTGTTTCCAACGGCAGAGTTGGCTGTAGCTAATGTACTCAAGTTTTTCCCACGCTACTCCAGTCATGTAATTTCTGCATTACTGCCATTTCCCAATTTGCCTATATTATTTAATAATCCAGTAATTACGTAACGTTGATGTTTGTCGTTGTCGCTTGCCATACTGTTAAGACGAAGAGTGGATTAATTTAATTGTAGTATCCGAGGTGTATTATATTTAGATACTTTACATTAATAGCGATTTTAAGTAAGTCAGCTTTAGTTAATAACTCGTAGGTTTCTCAGTGTTTATAGGATTTGTAAATTTCCTATCTATGAAATTTATGAAACTATCACCTACATGACACGCCAGGTTGCACTCATATGGCGAGGAGACCAAATCGGCGAAGGTTCGACTTGAACTCCGGAGTAATCGACAAGCAGGAAGTTCGGAGACTCTTGTAGTAAGAAATCCCCCTTCATGTTTAACGTTTACGCGCTGTCGCTTTAGTAGTGTCTCCTTGGTGATAAACACTCCCATCTTTTTTTGCGGAAAGACTAACTGGGATAAGCTTACGTGCTAAACTAGCCTAAGTTTACACAAACATAAAGGCTTACTTAGGATTGGAAACCGCAACCACGTGATACAGTGGTAATACGTTAGTAGCCTTGGACACGAAGGTATTTTCTTTTATTTTGACTTTAGAAAATCTATTTAAGTTGGAACTGCAAGAGAATGAGCTAACCTGGCCGATATACCTGACGCTCACTGCGTGAGCACTTTAGGCCGGTATTGCGTGCTCTCCCTGGGCCGCAACCATTAGTGAGGCTGATAAACGATTCGCTCTTTGTGATGCTAATAGCGGGCTGGAGGGATGCGGTGGGTGCGGGCGCTGTGAATGAGAAGGCTTTGTGGCGACTTGACTCTTTCAAGACTCCGGGATGCATCCATCAAGGGCACTGCCCCGGACAACAGCCGCGTATCTCAACGGCGCGGCGCGGCATGGCATCTCGCAGCCCCCACGCCCTGCAACGAGTTCGTCTCGATTACTGTAAAGACCGTGCTACGATTGAAATAACCATAACCATACCTATAACAGTAAGAGTTGAACACCACCTGTACACTGTACAACCGTGCATAACAATACCCATAACCGCCGACAACGCATAGCTGCACAGCAAATTGGCGAGCTTGAAAAACTTTCTTGTGATAGAAACTATGCGTAGCCAACCAGAAGCCATTCTTATTACTACACACGTCAAAATTCACTTTCATGACTGTACGTATCCCGTTACCAACTAAGTGAACATTTAACTTCAATTGTTGTTTGTTTCCTGTACTCGTTTGTTTCTTTAACACGTAGTTTGTGAAAATGAGACTATGCAACAACTTTAACAATTCTTCTGTAGTCCTTGCGACTGTTTACTGACGAGATGTTTACATACAAACGTGGAAGAAAAAATTTTAAATGTAAGTCGGCCAACTTACAAGAGCATTAATTCAAATAACCATTCAAAAAGTTTTCCATTTGATAGTGAAATAATATTGATGCCAGGATTATTATATCAGTTGTAGCACAGGACTTTTGCTATGGCAATGTTTATGGGTGTGAATTTAGTTATGATAGTGGTTATTTCGATTGCAGCTCTAACAAGATTTTCTGTGTTACACACAGATGCCCAGCATATTTCGGGACGGAAGGCTCAGTTGTGTCTGCCGCCATAAGAACCGCATGCGACCCTGGATACAAACAAGCTCCCTCATAACTCATTTTGTCATGCACCATAATCACAAAAGTCTGTCTTTGCTAATTAACAATAACGATACTTTATCTCAAACTTTATCCTTAAACGATACATCCATTTTTAACCTCTGCAACTGCTGCGTAGATTTCTCCAACGATCTCTCTGTTTCTTCGGTTTTCTGTGCCTTACTGTCAGACCCTCCCTCTTTCGGGGCGTTACCATGGCTACAATTGCAGCCATAGCACCAGATAACCCTGCTTAAGCCGCTATACATTGTTCTTTTTAACGTAATAAATCCCACCTAAGGCCTATAGGGCTTCCTCTGAGACGCATTCCATTATCCTACCTAATATAGTTACTAACATGCATGCGGGAGGACCCACAGAACTTGAAGGGTATCGACGCTGTTGTGTCGGGATTTGGGGCACGCCAGAAAGAACAAGAAGTTACTGATAACTAATGAGCCTACTTTCCTCTACAAGGGTGTAAATAAATTTTAGTGAAATTCTTAAAAGCCCAGATGGTAGGTAGGCTTGGACGTCAAATTGACAGCAATATCATTACAGAGGAACCAGAAACACGTGAAACAGTACCAAGATAATTAAAATACAAGAGTGACTTCCCCGGGATCAGAATTCAGAAAAAAAGTAGTAAAATGAAACTTGCTTGCTATCAACTGCATCACGGAGTTAGGATTCGGAGCATCAACTTTGGATGTAAACAGTCTAATGTTTTGAATGATAGTGTTCACGAACCTGAAATATTTACACGACCATAATTTTGAAAATAAGTGTCTGAGCCACCAAAGGCACATAAATTTACATGACCTACTATAACGCTACTTGTGTGAAAAAATAGGTGGAAATCTGTTGATTGGTCTCCGAGATATGGCATAAAACCTTATTTTCTTAAACGAGGCCATCTTACAAAATTGCTTAAAAAGAGGCTGTGTACACGATGTTTCTAATATATACTGTCAGCATAAAAAGTTTGATTGAAATTGTTAGATTGTTAAATAGATATTCCAAATATATTCAAATATTTAAATTGCCGCCATTTTAAAAAATCATTGTCTGGCCGTATTTAAATAATATAGTTATACAGTATATATGTATTGATAGTGTCGTATGAATAGTGAGCAGCCCGGTTCCAAGTCCGGGGTCCGTCTGCATGGTTATGTCATGCAGATGGTAAGCGGGAGGACGAAGCAGCAACAACTGATAAGTGTATGAAACTTGCGATACTTAGAACATTATTCCAAGTATATTATCACATATCTTTTTAAAATATGTTTGTACTCCATGTTATATCTAGTATCANGGTTCCAAGTCCGGGGTCCGTCTGCATGGTTATGTCATGCAGATGGTAAGCGGGAGGACGAAGCAGCAACAACTGATGTGTATGAAACTTGCGATACTTAGAACATTATTCCAAGTATATTATCACATATCTTTTTAAAATATGTTTGTACTCCATGTTATATCTAGTATATAAAAAAACATCAGCAAAATAAATTACTCAAAGTTCCAAAAAACCATGTTAAATCAAAGGTATTGATACTTTAATTANAAAAAAACATCAGCAAAATAAATTACTCAAAGTTCCAAAAAACCATGTTAAATCAAAGGTATTGATACTTTAATTAATTTTACATAGGAAGAATTAGTTTTTTTGTTGTCATACATTATATCAAACCTCAGAAAATATTTTTTTACGGTGTAAGATACTGAAAAAATGTATTAAATCAAATGTATTGATACTTCCAATTAATGTTACATATGAAGAATTAGTTTCTTTGTTCTCGTACAGTATATAAAACCTCATAAAATATTATTATTATTATTTAATGATATCGAAGAATTTTTTTACGGCGGGCGATAATGAAATGTGTATATTAAATCAATGTTTTGATACTGCAAAAGTGTTTAATAAAAATTTCACGTATGAATAATACATATATAAACCTGAAAAAAATATATTTTACGGTGGAAGATACTGAAATGTATGTATTTAATCGAATGTATTGATACTACAAAAAGTGTTTAGTAAAAAAATTTACATATGATATATGTGTGTGTGTGTGTGTGTGTATTGATACTTCCAATTCATTTTACATATGAATAATATATGTATATATATAACTTGAGATAAATATTTTACGGTGGAAGATACTGAAAAATGTGTGTATTAAATAAAATGTATTGTGACTGCAAAAGTGTTTAACAAAAAAAATTTACAAATGGCATGTGTGTATTATGTCAGAGGTATTCATACTTCCAATTCATTTCACATATAAAGAATTAGTTTCTTTGTTCTCATACATTATATAAAACCTGANGTGTGTGTGTGTATTGATACTTCCAATTCATTTTACATATGAATAATATATGTATATATATAACTTGAGATAAATATTTTACGGTGGAAGATACTGAAAAATGTGTGTATTAAATAAAATGTATTGTGACTGCAAAAGTGTTTAACAAAAAAAATTTACAAATGGCATGTGTGTATTATGTCAGAGGTATTCATACTTCCAATTCATTTCACATATAAAGAATTAGTTTCTTTGTTCTCATACATTATATAAAACCTGAGAAAATAATATTATTTAATGCTATTAAAGAATACTGAAATGTATGTATTGAATCAACAGTGTTTGATAAAATTAATATACATATGAAATGTGTGTATTATTTTTTGAAAGTATTGATTCTTCCAAAGTGTTTTAATAAAATTAATTTTACATATGACATGTGCGTGTATATTAAATCAAAGGTATTGATACTTCCAATTCATATTACATATGTTTGTACTCCATTATATCTCCAAACATTATGATAACATAAGCAAGATTCATTAGCCTAAGTTCCATAAAACCTGTGTTAAATCAAAGTATTGATACGGCAAAGAGTTTAATAAATTCATTTTACATATGAATAATAATAATTTTGTTCTCATCCATTATATAAACCTGAGAAATATATTTTACGGGAGAAGATACTGAAATGCATGTATTAAATCAAAGTATTCATACTACCAAAGTGTTTTAATGAATTAATTTTACATATGCATAATTCGTTTTTTTCTCATACATTATATAAAACCTGAGAAAATATTATTATTATTTGGTGCTATTAAAAAATCGATTTGATAATAATAATAATAAAGTACTTAAAAAATATAACTACCTTCAATACCAGCAGCGTCGGGCGATTTAATGGCAAGGCAGCTTCGCGACGGGGAGCCATGGTCTCAGGCTATGTAGAAAAAAACAAAAACGGCCGGCATGCAATGTTAAAAAAAAAATGTTTAAGTTTTGAAATGTTAAATATAAATATATAAAGTTTTGAAATGTTAAATAGATTTTTTAAAGTTTGAAATGTTTATTTTTTAACTTTTGCAAAAAGAAAATTTGAAAAAAAAAATTTTGAGCAAAAAAATTAAAATACAATTTGGAGAATTTTGGATAATTTAGGACAATTTAGGATACTTTTGGCACTTTCTTCCAAGATGGCCGCCATAGCCGTTGAATGCAAACACATGATGTTTACGTTTTCATAACAATGTTTGGTGGCTCCCTGGCTCCCTGTCACTAAGCTGTCTTTAAATGCCCTATTTCCTACTACTCATTTGGGGTAAATAAATATAAGAAGCTATAGGCTACTACACTGAAGAGCCAAAAAAACTGGTATACCTGTCTAATATCGCGTATTGCCCCCCCCCACCCTTCACCACCCCGCCCAGAGCTCGCAGAAGTGCCATAAGACAATGTGACATGGACTCAACTAATGTCTGAAGGTATGTAGGAGGCAATTCACACCATGAATCCTGCAGGCCAGTCCACAAATCCATAGGAGTGCGAGGCGGTGGAGATCTCTTCTGAACAGCATGTTGCAAGGCATCGCAGATATGTTCAATAATGTTCATGTCTGGTGATTTAGGTGGCCAATGGAAATGTCTAAAAGCAGAAGAGTACTCCTGGAGCCACTCGGTAGCAACTCTCGATGTGTGGGGTGTCACATTGTCCTGCTGGAATTGCTTATGTATCTGTCACCTGTCAGAGTCGTACCTAGACGTATCAGGGGTCTCATTTCACACCAACTGCACACGCCCCATACCATGACAGAGCCTCTACCAGCTTGAACAGTCCCCTGTTGACAAGTAGGGTCCATGGATTAATGAGGAATTCTCCATACCCGTACACGTCAATCCACCCGATACAATTAGAAACGAGGCTCGTCAGACCAGACAACGTGTTTCCAGTCATCAACAGTCCAATGGCAGTGTTGGCGGACCCAGGCGAGGCCTAAAGCTTTGTGTCATGTAGTCAACAACGGTACACGAGTGGGCCTTCANGGCAGTGTTGGCGGACCCAGGCGAGGCCTAAAGCTTTGTGTCATGTAGTCAACAACGGTACACGAGTGGGCCTTCATTTTCGAAAGCCCATATCAATGATGGTCCGTTGAATAGTTCGCACGCTGGTACTTGTTGATGTCCAAGCATTGAAATCTGCGCCAATTTTAGAAAGGGTTGCATGCCTGTCACATTTAATGATTCTCGTCAGTCGTCGTTTGTCCCGTTCGTTCACGATCTTTTTCCGGTCGCAGCAATGTCGAAGATTTGATGTTTTACCGGATTCTGGATATTCACGGTACACTCGTGAAATGGTCGTCCGCGAAAATCCAAATTTTATCGCTACCTCGGAGATGCTATGTCCCATCTCTCGTGCGCCGACTATAACACAACATTCAAACTCACTTAAATCTTGATAACCTACCATTGTAACAGTAGTAACCGATCTAGCAACTTTGCCAGATGCTTGTTGTCTTATAAAGGTGCTGCCGACCGCATCGTGTTACTCTGATTGGTTCCATACCTCAGTACGTCAGTAGAAGAGCAGTCCAGTGAGACGGCAGCAAATGCGGGCCTTTGCCAAGGCCACCCACATCGCCGGAGCTCACCCATCGCAGACACATACCAGCGCCAACAGCAGAGTTAAGTATCAAGTGGCCGTCCAGAGAACCCCCCCCCCTCCTTCATGAAGTCGTCCAAGTTAATACAAGTAGCCGAAATAGAGTACCACACCTTGGAAGTGTTTCTGTTATTTGTTTTTGTTTAAACTCGAGACAATATATTTGTCGAGTTAAGTTAAATGTCAAAAGACTACCTTATTGAAATACCCTTAACCTTCAAGGCACCTTATAGTCTATGCCTGGAGAAATTAACTCCGACCCTATAAGCCACCCTGTATTCCACAGTGGGGAATAGCATCAAGTTTAATTGGCACACAAACAGTAGCGCCATCAAGTTAAATTGGCGCCCTGACGAGTGGCGTAGCGTCAAGATAAATCGGTCCCCAACGTGGGGCCTTGATACGCCCGCGTCACGGTCATAATAGTTTTGTAACAAATAATATTAAAAATCAGGGTTCGCCTAGTATAATGTTCGTGATGAGTTGGCCAGTATTTTTTTAACCAAACAGTTTCGAGAAATTATACCTTATTATGTAGGTGTATAGGAAAATTAAAACAAATTAACATAGATGCTTTTAATGACATGAGTAAGTTTCAGTGATAAAAAAATTTGCAACTATCGGAATTTCTATAATTTGAGTTAATTTCCTCACACAATCTATGATTGAAAATATGCATTAATTAACAATTAAATCAACGTTTAATAATAGAGAATGTTATAAAGTACACGTGCGACTATAGCCGTATTCGTACAAATATCTTGTCGTTCTCTCTCGCACTCGGTTGGTATTCTGACTCATTGTACACACACGCGTGCGCGTGCTCACACGCTCACTCACCAGTGCTGAAACAGCGCCACTTTGAAAACAAGTGCTTTTCCCTTTTTTTTTACCGAGTGGTATTATTATGTTTTTTTTTAAATATGTATAATGGAAACTCCGTTGTAAACGAATAACACAACACAGGTGTAAATAGGATTAGAACATATTTCCTGTGAAACCATTCTTTTGGGATCATTTTCAGAAATGAAATAAGTTTTTAACATATGCAAGTCATCCAATTATTTAGGCTTAGTCTTCTAGCATAACTTTTTTCTGTTACACCTACACAAACATTTAATTTAGAGCTTATAGATACGCAATTCTGAATGGGAAGGACCAAAAAGGCAAGTTTTAAAACCTCTGTGTTTAACGACGGTAAAAGTCAATAGAGACTATAGACCATTCACGGTAAAGTGAGCATTTTTAAAAGCCCCCTCATTTGGAATAATAGTCTATAAATATAGCTTACTTTAGACTCAGACGTTAAATTCCGAGTGTGGTGGAATATACACACTGTGTTTATTACTTACATGACAATATTTATTTAAAAAGGTGGTTAAATGAGAAATAAGGGGTGAAAGGAAAAAGAGTGCTTACTTCACCGTGAACAGCCTGTAACAGTGAAATTTTGCCCTCGTGGTAAATATCCCATCAGTTGTACATCAGGACACACATAGGAAAGTATTTACTGGCCTAGATAAAAATATAAAGAACCTGCCTATTTCTGACAAGGAAACGATACCCTGCAATTAATATTATGCCGTGTACTTTTTTTATCTACAGGAATTCGTAGCACACAACAGGATTCTTTTTTGAGAAAATTCTGGAAATGTGCAGTGAACGCTAAGTATTTGACTTAATAACTTGTTTTTAACATATTAAGTGTATATTTTGAGAATCAGCCTCATACCTACGGCATACACAAGGAATAAATTAAATTTATGTTACTGATTAGCATGTTCTCTATCGTTAGTAATCTTCAATAGATACAGTGATATGATATTATTAGTATTAATAATGATCTCATATATAATATAAATAGCTGTGTTGTTTCTGAAATAGCGTGGACATAGTGATGAGCTCGTCTAAGCTGTCACGTTTTAGCTGGGTGATTATATAAGACTTGAAAACAACATAAATGTTTATTTACGTCGCTTTGAGAGGAAATACATTTAGATCTTTGTTACCATCATAGAAAAGTAACAAACGCGAAGATTTTGGTCAATAACTTTAACTGTCACGCTAATCGTAGAAATAAAATAACAGTCGGAAACGTCACGTCGTCCAGCGAAAATCCCTACTGATTCAATACCTTTTGCACCTATTGATTCATCTGATTGCATTAATGGTTTATTATTAACTTTGCCAGTTTCCAATTACACATAATTGGGACGTGGATTAATCTGTATTTGTTGCCACCTAATTCAGTCCAAATCGTATACATTGTCAAATATAATTTAGAACAATAAAAATCGTTGTTGAGAGATTTGGGCGACTCTTAACAACGAGGTATTGAGCAGTGCCGGAATGCAAGGGCGGTGGAAACGGGGAATCCCCGAGAAAACCCGGCAACCAGCGGCATCGTCTGGCAAGATTCCCACTTGCGTAAATCCTAGAGTGACCCAGCCGGGGATTGAACCCGGTTCCCTTTGGTGGGAGGCGAGCAGTCTAACCGCTCAGCCATCGCAGCACTTGAAAGTAGTTCTTATGATTTTTTGCGTTATTATAAGTTTGATATAAAAATTTGCATGTCTTGAACAATGTAACAAATAATCCATAAAAGAAATACACCCCTTTTATGTCATATTTTCCACATTCTCAGATAATCAGATGTGTAGGTTTAAACCTTTTGTAAAGTGTACAATAATATATCCTACCCACGTATATTTGGCAAAGTAGAACCAATTCGTAAATACACAATAAAATATAAAGTAATGTAAATACACATTTGTCACGCAAGTAATGAGGAATGCCAGTTGTGTTGTAACCCCAGACATAGCATTCATTAACATTTTAGCACATCACCAAGCTGCGTCCATTGTTTAACTCTTTTTATTTGTCTCTCCAACCATTGCGCCGAAGGCTATCAATCAAGGATCTCCCTTCTGGTCCACAAAATGACTTGAAAATCGGCAAACTTTTCTTTGGATATTGTGAGTAAACCTGAATAAAAAAAAAAGGAGGAGCGTAGCATAATTAGAATAACAGCTTGCAATATGTCATGCATGGCAGCAAAGGAGGAAATATATAAATTTAACTCGTCCACCTGCTGTCATAAGATCTCTATGGAAGAATGAATGAACTCGGTGACATATGTCGATGGTAAGCATGATGCTGTTCTTGGAACTTTTACAACAGGTCTCTCCCAGTAAGTGTATCGGTATTCCATGATTCGTGGGTAATCCATGGAAATTATAAGTTACCTCACAGGTTTTGTTTTAAATGGGCATACTTTTCTGTAGAGAGGTGTTAAATAACTCGTCCATTGACGAATCATTGGCTGACCAATTTCTACGACGTAGAATGGCGAGGGCTTACTTCGTGAACACCTGAAATGATCCAGTCAGTTGTCTGGGGTTTCAGCTGAATATTTCTGATTGATTAGGGGCATATATATCGCACTCTAGGTACGAATGCTTACATAAACTAGACGTTTGACATTATGAACCACAAAATAGAGAAATTGGGAAACAGTCCAGTTTTCTTTCTGTCCACATGCACTATCATAGAAGATTGTCAGATGTTTTATCTCTTTACGTAATTCACAAAATATAAACCGATGCAACATAGAACATACTTCATCTGCTGCTTTTCGTGCAATTATCTCTGGGTATGTATAGAAAACAGAATGTCCACTAGACAAAGCATGTACGTTGAAAGTGAAGATTGAAATCCGTCTGCGATAGTATACTTCATAAGTCGATATATTAGGTAAGCATATTATTTCTTTTGGAAATCCATTGTTATTGCTTACTTACCAGATTCTTTCTGTGATGCAAGCCTTGCAAGTCGTTGTCTTGTATGAAACACTTCAGGCTTTGTGATGTCGCAGATGTGTACTTGGTATATCATTTTCATCTTCAGATGTCATGAAAATATGATATCACTACCAAACATCACCAGTACAAACATTAGTATGCTAAACAGCTGAGAATCGACACAGTGTTGCTAAAAAAAGCACTGCTACCACACACACACAATAATGTGTGTGTGGTATACAAACTGAGGTTTCTCTTTATTCCATTGTTTGATAGTGACATTCCCCTTTTTTCACGTGTGCATGTTTTCAAACATATGTTCTATTTCTATTACATTCCCCTTTCTTTTATTGGACATGGTCTCCAATGATTCTCCCGCTCATAGTGTACACATTGGTACTTTTTGCTGATTTTTTGCCTTTCATTGACATTCCCCCTTTTTTCCGTATACCCTTTATTTATTACCTGAGCATAGCCGCGTTCGTGGTCAGATGAAAAACTTAAATTAAGTAACTATAAAATCTTTGTAAAATATATGATTTAGGCTCTAATACCAGGTAAAAAAATCTGATACGGTTTTTATCGCTATGGTGTAAATAGCAAACGCAGGGTGTCCCATTTATCATTACCAGACAAAATAACTCCGTACCGGGGCTCCAAATGAAAAAGTGTTTCACACAAAGTTGTACAACTGGAAGGGGGAACTAATACTGCTGGGGGGTAAGCCTTATAACATTATTTACCAGTGAGATACGGGTACTAACATAAGTTTTTTAAATGGCACCACGTATCTATTCGTCAAAAATCAACGAAACTCATCAAAACCTATTCAAAAATGTATCACAATGTACCAGTCTAATTAAAAGATCGTTACAAACCACCACAGATACTGGGAATCATAAGGGTTCATGAATACCCATTATGTGATGCCTTGCGGCGTGATTGCGCTGCATGGTATGGCACAGCATGACGTTGACGCCCTGCATTTGACGCAAAAGTGATGTAATCAGTGCCGGTACTCAGATTGCGTACCCCATTCCACAGAAGTTGCGCTTAGAGGAAACAAAGGAACACACATGACGTGACGATTGCGCGATCAGTTATACGTGTGCAATCTAATATACACTGAAGAGCCAAAAAAAAAAAAAAAAAAAATGGTANCCTCCCCCGAGCACGCAGAAGTGCTGCAAGACGACGTGGCGTGGACTCGACTTATGTCTGAAGGTATGCAGGAGGCAATTCACACCATGAATCCTGCAGGGCAGTCCACAAATCCAATCTGCTCCAATTTGAGAAAGAGTTTCACGACTGTCACGTTTAATGATTCTCGTCAGTCGTTGTTTGTCCCGTTCTTTCACGATCTTTTTCCGGCCGCAACGATGTCGAAGATGTGATGTTTTACCGTATTCCCTATATTCACGGTACACTCGTGAAATTGTCGTACGCAAACATCTCAATGTTATCGCTACCTCGTAGTTGCTATTTCCTATCTCTCGTGCGTCGACTACACTGGAAAGCCAAAAAACNCTATATTCACGGTACACTCGTGAAATTGTCGTACGCAAACATCTCAATGTTATCGCTACCTCGTAGTTGCTATTTCCCATCTCTCGTGCGTCGACTACACTGGAAAGCCAAAAAACAAAAAAAAACTGTTATAGGCGTGCGTATGCAAACAACAGAGGTATGGAACCAATCAGAGTAACACGATGCGGTCGGCAGCGCCTATATAAGACAACAAGCGTATGACGAAGTTGCTAGATCGGTTATTGCCGGTACAATGGCAGGTTATCAAGAATTAAGTGAGTTTGAACTTGGTGTTATAGTCGGTGCACGACAGATGGGACATAGCATCTCTGGGGTGGCTATAAAATTATAATCTTCGCGTACGACCATTTCACGAGTGTACCGTGAATATCGGGAATCCAGTACAACATCCAATCTTCGACATCGCTGTGGCCGGAAAAAGATCGTGAACGAACGGGACAAACGACGACTGACGAGAATCATTAAACGTGATAGACGTGCAACCCTTTCTCAAATTGGTGCAGATTTCAGTGCTGGGGTATCAACAAGTGCCAGTGTGCGAACTATTCAACGGACCATCATTGATATGGGCTTTCGGAGCCGAAGGCCCACTCGTGTACCGCTGTTGACTGCACGACACAAAGCTTTACGCCTCGTCTGGGCCCGCCGACACCGTCATTGAACTGCTGATGACTGGAAACACGTTGCCTGGTCTGACGAGTCTCGTTTCTAATTGTATCGAACAGATGGACATGTATGGGTATGGAGACATCCTCATAAATCTATGTACCCTACATGTCAACAGGTGACTGTTCAAGCTGGTTGAGGCTCTGTCATGGTATGGGGCATGTGCTGGTGGCGTGAAATGGGACCCCTGATACGTCTAGATACGACTCTGACAGGTGACAGATACGTAAGCAATTCCAGCAGGACAATGCGACACCCCACACATCGAGAGTTGCTACCGAGTGGCTCCAGGAGTACTCTTCTGCTTTTAGACATTTCCATTGGCCACCTAAATCACCAGACATGAACATTATTGAACATATCTGCGATGCCTTGCAACATGCTGTTCAGAAGAGATCTCCACCGCCTCGCACTCCTATGGATTTGTGGACTGGCCTGCAGGATTCATGGTGTGAATTGCCTCTTGCATACCTTCAGACATTAGTCGAGTCCATGCCACGTCGTCTTGTGGCACTTCTGCGTGCTCGCGGGTGCCCTACACGATATTAGGTCGGTGTACCAGTTTTTTTGGCTCTTCAGTGTAGTACACTGCAAGGTGAGAGTTGTACCGGAAATGTACTGCATCAACGAGAAGGTAGAAATTCTGCTCTTCAATGGAGAATGTAATTTAGCATATTAATATGTTCTTATTTTTCTACAGTACAGTGTAGAACGTTCAAGTGAGTTGTACTGAAACACACACGCAGTTCTTTTTTTGTTTTTACCATTATCAGTTGTTTGGTTTGCNTACGTTCAAGTGAGTTGTACTGAAACACACACGCAGTTCTTTTTTTGTTTTTACCATTATCAGTTGTTTGGTTTGCTCACTCGTCGCTCATTCTGTCAAAGGTTGGTGAAATGCTAGTCAGGCAGAGCAACCATATAGAGAGCGATACTATGACAAGATCCCACCGTCCAGAGGAATGTTTTCCCGTCTCGTTGTGAAACTTTGTGAAACGGGCAATTTGAACCCCCAGCAACGCAATCGTCGTTGAACTCACACAGATGAAGCTACTAAGGCTGCTGTTCTCGCTGCTCTAGCAGTTAATCCACACGTCAGCACACGTGAACTGGAAGCCAAAATTGGCTTTCCGAAAACGATTTCACATCGCATTCTGAAGCGTCATACGTTCCATCTCTATCATGTACACTTACACCACGAATTGAACNGAAAACGATTTCACATCGCATTCTGAAGCGTCATACGTTCCATCTCTATCATGTACACTTACACCACGAATTGAACTGGATTGAATTCCAAAATTGTGCAGATTTCTGTCAATGGGCACAGCATAAAATGATCGACAATCCTAACTTGTTTTCGGATGTAATTTTCCGATGAATCTTCNGAAAACGATTTCACATCGCATTCTGAAGCGTCATACGTTCCATCTCTATCATGTACACTTACACCACGAATTGAACAGGATTGAATTCCAAAATTGTGCAGAGTTCTGTCAATGGGCACAGCATAAAATGATCGACAATCCTAACTTGTTTTCGGATGTAATTTTCCGATGAATCTTCGTTCTCCAAGAAAGGACAGGTGAATACGGGTAAAATGCATTATTGGGCCATTGAGAACCCACTATGGCTTCGACAGGTGGACGATGAGCGTCAATGGAGAGTTAACGCCTGGTTTCGGATGGTTGGCAATAGGTTTATAGGGCCTTATTTCGTGAATGATAACCGAAATGGCAGGGAGTATGCCACCTTCATAAAAACAATTCTTCGTGGTCTTCTAGAGAAGATTCCTCTAAGGAACAGAATGATAATGTGGTACCAGCACGATTAATGCCCAACACATTATACCGTGTATGCACGTCGTGTTCTGGACAGAAAATATCTTGGAAGGTGCATTGGTCGTGGAGGACCAGTTAAGTAACCTGCTCGTTCTCCTAACCTTAGGCCCCTGGAAATTTTTTGGGGTTACCGCAAATTCACTTTCTACAGAGATATTCCAACAAATCCAGAGAAAATGCTCAAGACCGAAACCAACAGACAGAGAAATTCCCAGAAAGTGGATTGCCAACCAAATCGGCTGCCTAAACCGACCACCAAGATACCCCAGAAGTGAACATAAAACGAAATCCGCTACAAGCGCGATCCTTTATGCTAACAAATGATTAAAACACAGGGCCGAGCCCCCATTAAGTCGTCTTAACATTCACATCATCATGGGAAAACGTTAAAGATTTAACATCAGGCTTTAAGCACACGTATGCACAATGCATAAAAGGAATCATAATATCAAATATTAAGCTTTGATCTAGTTCACAGAAATTTAATAGGGTAAGTTATTTACTCTCATTTCATTATTTAGGGAAAACTGCTTCTAAAATCACACACATGAAAGGTAACATGAATCAAATGTAACAGAATACAAATTTAATTATTTTTTTACATTTTAATTATTTATTTTCTTTTTGTACCTGCNTCGTGTTCTGGACAGAAAATATCTTGGAAGGTGCATTGGTCGTGGAGGACCAGTTAAGTAACCTGCTCGTTCTCCTAACCTTAGGCCCCTGGAAATTTTTTGGGGTTACCGCAAATTCACTTTCTACAGAGATATTCCAACAAATCCAGAGAAAATGCTCAAGACCGAAACCAACAGACAGAGAAATTCCCAGAAAGTGGATTGCCAACCAAAACGGCTGCCTAAACCGACCACCAAGATACCCCAGAAGTGAACATAAAACGAAATCCGCTACAAGCGCGATCCTTTATGCTAACAAATGATTAAAACACAGGGCCGAGCCCCCATTAAGTCGTCTTAACATTCACATCATCATGGGAAAACGTTAAAGATTTAACATCAGGCTTTAAGCACACGTATGCACAATGCATAAAAGGAATCATAATATCAAATATTAAGCTTTGATCTAGTTCACAGAAATTTAATAGGGTAAGTTATTTACTCTCATTTAATTATTTAGGGAAAACTGCTTCTAAAATCACACACATATGAATCAAATGTAACAGAATACAAATTTAATTATTTTTTTACATTTTAATTATTTATTTTCTTTTTGTACCTGCANATGAATCAAATGTAACAGAATACAAATTTAATTATTTTTTTACATTTTAATTATTTATTTTCTTTTTGTACCTGCATGTGGAAACCAAAGAGCCCTCACAGCCCCAATAGGGAGGCGCAAAACACAAAACAAAGAAAAAACACAAATACCAGTAACATTATGAGTTTTCAGTTAATCGGGTGCACACACAAAATTTTAATTTATGTTATACTTGACAACAATTAACTAACAAAACCTTTTATAAAAATACTATTTTAACACATGAAAATTTTGCCTTTTTTTATGCGAGGGTTCCAAGCTTTTTTTGTTCGTTTTTTAAAATAATTTAAAATAAATTGTTCCAAAGAAGGTGACAAAACAGGCGGCTATAAACGAAGGTTTGCTTCACTAAGTATTCATGCAGATAGGTACAAAATAATCTTAGAAGACATTTGCCAGGCGCTGGTCCGGACTCCGGCGCACAGGCAAAAAGTAGAAAAATCAGCTCATCGTCCCATCACACTGCTAGGGCCATGGCACAAACCAGGAAGGCATAAGTTACACCATGGTCAGCTACGGGTAGAAGATCCAGGTAAAACTTTGACCGCCCTAATTTAACAAAAATTAGGCATCTAATTTAATAATCATTTTAAAAACAAACAATTATCGGATGACAGAAACAATACAACATCCAATTTACTTATTGTAAGTGGTGTATGAGGTTATTCTAACATGACGTTAGGAGATTATCAAGCAGCTAAAATAAAAGCATTGTTACATCTTGAAATTGTGTTGTGAAGAAGGTCGAATCAGCACTTACCTTGTACCTACAAAAAATTTGGGTTATTCTGATACTCACGACCTGGCCAATCGATACATCTGGAATCACCATGTCGCGGTCACCAAAGTTATAAAGAGCAAAACATACATATATTATTTTTATGTTCAGATTCCAATATTAGTTACTGTAAAAATAGTATAAACAAAAGCAGGGGAAATAAAAAGGAAAACAAATTACCACAAAATAAATTAATTTCCATAATAACTACGGAAAGACGACTGGGCTTTGTCAAAATGAAGGAATCTGCTAACAAAAGCAAATTAGAACAATTTATGTTAAATAGCACCGCCACAACATGGCACATAATCGAGATATTCCAACAACTCTAAATAACTTACATGAAAGTATTGTGCATGCTTGTAATGCTCTTCAGCAGGCAACACTGGAGGAATCAGTGCTGTAATTCATCCAGCGACTGAACTTTTGTATCGCTGCCAATGGTCACAACTTTGTCATATAGTGTGAGTGTTCTACCACTCGCAGTACCCATATGGATAGTACTACGAATAGGCAGTAGAGATCACACTTTTTGTGTCGTATTTTATGTTCATGTTATGAAANACCCATATGGATAGTACTACGAATAGGCAGTAGAGATCACACTTTTTGTGTCGTATTTTATGTTCATGTTATGAAATTCTACATTGTGCTACAGGTTTGAATAGGTCTTGACGAGTTTCATTGAACTTTGACCAAGATACATTAATGGCGCCATTTCAAATACCGATGTTAGTACTCGTATCTCACTAATACATAATGATATAAGGCTTGCTCCACAGCAGTATTATTTCCCCCTTCCATTTGACGTCTAACGCACNATAAGGCTTGCTCCACAGCAGTATTATTTCCCCCTTCCATTTGACGTCTAACGCATATTGGAAGTAGACACCTTGCTGACCCCGCGATTTTAATCCCCTACGAGCGTCTTCGACAGGCACATGCACAGAGAATCCAGAAGTAGGTAGCATGTGCAGGTCATTGCACGTGACACTGCAGTGCTGGACCTCTCCCGCACCACCCCTAGCAAACTATGTGAACTTGGACAAGCCGAAGTTATGCCGAGTTAAGCAAATAGCCATCAATGAAGTTAAGGTAGGGAAGGCAGATGACAGGAAAATATCACCGACCCACCCGGAAGGTGAGATACACCTGGAGGAAGGGCTGATCAGTTTGAAAGTTGGTGCCACGAATGCCTCTCCCTTCCCCTAACAAAACACAGAAGCACCTGGACACATGCCGCCGGGGGCAACGGGCCCACACCCCCACTCCACCAACAAGAACCATGATGGGTGTATGAAGTATGCTTTGTTCTGCACACTCCTCCACACTCCTCTCCCCAACAAGGGAAGGTGCATGTACAGTTTTTGGGAGGAAACAGTTTTAGAGAGGGAGCCACAAGAGGATATAAGCCTCTTTGCGGAGAGGGTGGGGTTCAGTTCGATCCATCCATTCGGAGAGCAGTGAACCTGGTCAGATAGAATCGCGCGCCGATAGAGGAAGTCAAGTCAGTCAGCCGAGGCCTGGGGTCTGGGCCCCGGCCGAGTCAGTTCGCAGAGACAGTCAGTCGGTGAAACCCCGTCGCCGAGAAACGACGAGCGGCATGTGACGCGGCGTTCGGTACTGCCACACAGCGACGCGGAGCTAGTCAGGATCAGGAGCTGGATCGTGGAAGTCAGCCAGGCGAGAATCACAACATTAAGGGGTCAGTCATATCGGGGCAGTCGGAAGCTGCGATACTCCATGCCAGGCAGAATCAGTTAGAAGGTTACCAGAGTTACATCAGACAAGTAGTATCACCATACTGGGATGCGAGTCAGTCAGTCAGACAGTCAAGTCCATCAGTAAGTCAGTCACCTGTCAGTCAGTTACAATTATGCACCGAGAATGCGGAGTCGAGTGGTGAACTTCAATGAGGAGTGCCACATCGAGCGAGTGGGAGTAGTCCAGTGCAACCCCATGCCAGAAGCCAGGGTGGGGACCACCTATGGTCTCTCGCCGGGTCATGGTAGGGAGGTAACGAGTCAGTACAACCCTACACCATGAATGGGGGTCGATTGGTGAGCTTCAACAAGGAGCACCACATCAAGAGGAAGCCAGCTGAGTGCACCAAGCCAACCACAGCCAGTCCAGGGGTATTAACAGGGCCACCCAACTCACCAGAACACAGGTTACCGCTGCCGGAACAGCACCAAACGGCAGAATACAGATAAGTACCAACTGCATCACTCGGGGTCATGTCTGGTCACCTAATGCCCTCACAGCATCGGAAATGTTAGCCAGAACATTGTAATCAGCCTTCAGGCCAAGAACTCGCACAACCGAGAAAGTATGTGTACTTTATGCAGAAGTGCCGGGAATGTGTTTATAAATTCCCATCAAATAAACCTATTAAAACCAAGATGTGATGAAGTCATTGCTCGATATACCCTCAACCTTCAAGGCTCCTTATAGTCTGTGCCATCTAACATTAACTGAGGACCCTATGAACCACTCTGTACACCACAGGTGGGGAATACCTCAATTTAAATTGGCGCCCAATGTGGGGCATAGATAATGCATGTAGAGACCGAATCAAGAATCAGACTATACCTGAGAGAATGGGTTACGTCTTTACCAAGGTAGTCAGGCGAAAACTGGCTTTGGGGATCCTAAAACCCTATGGTGCTCAACATTAGCCCATGGCGAGTCATAACGCGGCAAGCAGCCTAAGACTTAACCAGTATGAGAGTAGCGAAGAAGTAGGCCATAGTTCACTAAATAAAAACCATGAAAGGGGTGAGGATGGTGAGAGCCGATGAGAAACATGAGAGCAAGTGCGGATGAGAGTAGCAAGGAGCGGAAACATGAGAGCGAAGGGCGAAAACGAAGCGAGGCAGAACTTAGCAAGGANGGGCATAGATAATGCATGTAGAGACCGAATCAAGAATCAGACTATACCTGAGAGAATGGGTTACGTCTTTACCAAGCTAGTCAGGCGAAAACTGGCTTTGGGGAGCCTAAAACCCTATGGTGCTCAACATTAGCCCATGGCGAGTCATAACGCGGCAAGCAGCCTAAGACTTAACCAGTATGAGAGTAGCGAAGAAGTAGGCCATAGTTCACTAAATAAAAACCATGAAAGGGGTGAGGATGGTGAGGGCCGATGAGAAACATGAGAGCAAANGGGTGAGGATGGTGAGAGCCGATGAGAAACATGAGAGCAAGTGCGGATGAGAGTAGCAAGGAGCGGAAACATGAGAGCGAAGGGCGAAAACGAAGCGAGGCAGAACTTAGCAAGGAGGGGATAGCGAGTAGCAGAAACGGGAGAAAACGAGAGGTCACATTCACTGGACGGTGGAAAATGATGTGAGATAGGTCAGGCAGACAGGGATGAAAAACCGCACCGGCCGATAAGAAAATTAGGCCTTGAGTGCCCTGGATGGGGGACAATGTCAATGACGAGAACATGAGAGCGGACGGGTAAATAACCGCACAGCCAGGCAGGAGAAACGGAGCACTGGTGAGACGCGCTTATCTGGCTACAAATACTTAGAAACGGGAAAAACGAAATGTGGGATCTGCAGTAGTCCACTAGGTCACAGGACGGTGACCAAAGGCAGGAAGAGATAGCAGGCAAAAGCAACAAATGCAGTAATGCCGCCCAGTGCCACACGCACTATCTCAGTGTTACTGTGCCAGCTGATAACGAAGTCTGGAGAGCCAGGCGATAACACACCCGAACCACAGCGCCGCCGGGTGATAACAAAGCAGAAAGCGCGAGTGAGACCTGCACTGGGCTAAAAGTATACACGCGTAGAAAGATGTGTGTGAAGGAGAACTGGCGGGAAGCAAGAAATAGCGAGCGAAAGGGACATGAAGAGCGGGAGCGAAGAAGGAAGTGAAGGGAGATCGAAAACAAGCACATGCAGGAGAGGAAGCAGACGAGGAAGAGAAAGTAGGTGAGAAATGAAGAAATGAAGAGAAGTGCACCGAACAAGAATCGAATCTGGGAAACAGCAGCCACATCCGAGGACGAGTCTGCAATGCAGAAGTCCAAGATGGCAACAGAACGAGAGGAAGGAAATGCATTCTGCCCCACCCTCACCACACCTGCTGTCTAGGTTCAGCCAGGTTCACAGTGCGGGCGGGACAAGAAGCCACCTCCTCCGGCAGAAACAGACACAGTGTGACATGAGGTAAGTGCTTACTCATGTCACCTACTGAGAGCTAGGGCAGAGTGCCCTACCTCATACCGAACATAAGTGCGACAAAGAGACAGGGATGGTATGCCCGAACTGACATTGAACTCAAGTGCGATACAGTGTTTTCAGTTGACCTGCATTTATCCTATGTAAATGAGGAAGTTAGGACTTCAGCCGAAAGGTGTGTAGACGCCACACTTAAGGGTGACTAAGTGTTTTTTTGTTTAATTTACCTGCGGTGGTAAAGTAAGAACATAGGCCTGCAGATAAATTGGAGTATGGGTATTTGAAAGGGACGATAGTGTTTTAAATGGCCGGTGTATAAAATGTTTGTTTTTCAAGATCATGTGTAAAAACACCAGAGAGAGAGAGAGAGAGAGAGAGAGAGAGAGAGAGAGAGAGAGGGCAGGACAGCTCCAGAACCGAGGTCCGAGTCTAGCAGATAAGAGTGTTGTTTTCTTTTGACGGCCTGTGAAGCCGTCCTTACAGTAAGAATGAACCATGTCACCAAAACGTAAATGTTGTCAGTCAACTGTGCAAATAACCGGCCGTCTGTCATCTTACTTGCTTGCATATATCAAGAACATCCCCGATATACCAGGCGACAGAAGCTCAGAAGAACCAATATGTTAGATCTGGAAATATCACTTTAGGGCATTTAATATTGTGCAATCCTGTAAATGGTAACCCTGTACAAAGGTGTGAAACTATGTAAGAATGTTTGTAAGGTAGTGATGTCAGAGATGTGTATCGCCCAGTGTATTTTATTTTTGCGAGTTCAAATATGTAGCCAGAAGTTAAAATTGCGCAGTAACATATAGTCCATGGCAGAAATAGAAACACAGAAAAAGTCAGTCAGCTATTGTGCCAACCCCTAAATGCCGTGGACTAGTAGATAAAATGTTAACCTTCCCAATAAACTTATAAGTTAGCTTTTATTCCCAGAGTATGAGGCCTGCGAAGAATTTGAAAAAATATTGTACCATATGAATAGACACCTTGTTTTGTAATCGCAGAGCTGAAGTATTAGGCCCTTTTTGCAGGCAGGGGCACACCTGTTATCCGTGGGGGTACATGTCCTTAAGTAAAGGCCAGATTAGAGGGAGCGAAGGATGCGAAGGAGGAGAGAAGAGTAGAAGTGGAGGGGGAGTCACAGCTGCCAATGGGCCGTGAGGCAGCCACAAAGTAAACACGTCGTGATAGCCACGCAGGAACTGAGCATGCAGCATAGACAAGGCTACAACACAGAATGGAAACTGTAGAGATGCAACCGAATACCGAAGTTTTGGCACAGGTGAGTCAGCTTCACAGAGCCAGGGTGGATTTGATGTGTAATGCATATTGGAAGTAGACACCTCGCTGACCCCCCGCGATTTCAATCCCCCACGAGCATCTTCGACAGGCACATGCGCAGAGAATCCAGAAGTAGGTAGCATGTGCAGGCCATTACACGTGATACTGCAGTGCTGGACCTCTCCCCCACCACCCCTAGCAAACTATGTGAACTTGGACAAGCCGAAGTTATGCAGAGTTAAGCAAATAGCCATCAAGGGGGTTAAGATAGGGAAGGCAGACGACAGGAAAATATCACCGACCCACCCGGAAGGTGAGATACACCACGAGGAAGGGCTGATCAGTTTGAAAGTTGGTGCCACGAATGCCTCTCCCTTCCCCTAACAAAACACAGAAGCACCTNAAGGGCTGATCAGTTTGAAAGTTGGTGCCACGAATGCCTCTCCCTTCCCCTAACAAAACACAGAAGCACCTGGACATGCGCCGCCGGGGGCAACGGGCCCACACCCCCACCTCCACCAACAAGAAACATGGTGGGTGTATGAAGTATGCTTTGTTCTGCACACTCCTCCACACTCCTCCACCCAACATGGGGAAGGTGCATGTACAGTTTTAGGGAGGGAACAGTTTTAGGGAGGGAGCCACAAGAGGATATAAGCCTCTTTGCGCGGCAGTTGGGAATCAGTTCGATCCATCCATTCGGAGAGCAGTGAACCTGGTCAGATAGAATCGCACGCCAATAGAGGAAGTCAAGTCAGTCAGCTGAGCCAGGGGTTTGGGCCTCGTCCGTCTCAGTTTGCAGAGGCAGTCAGATAGTGAAACCTCGTCGCCGGGAAGCGACGAGCGGCAGGTGACGCGGCGTTCGGTACCGCCACACAGCGACGCGGAGCTAGTCAGGATCAGGAGCCAGATCATGGAAGTCAGCAAGGCGAGAATCACAACATTAAGGGGTCAGTCATATCGGGGCAGTCGGAAGCTGCGATACTCCATGCCAGGCAGAATCAGTTAGACAGTTACCAGAGTTATGTCGGACGAGTAGTATCACCATGCCGGGACATGAGTCAGTCAGTCAGTCGGTCGGTCAAGTCCGTCAGTCAGTCAGTCAATCACCTATCAGTCAGCTACATTTATGCACTGAGAAGGCGTAGTCGAGCTGCGAAATTAATCGAGGAGTACCATGTCGAGTGAGTGGGAGTAGTCCAGTCCAACCTCGTGCCTGAAGCCAGGGTGGGGGCTCACCAAGGGTCTCTCACCAGGACATGGTAGGGAGGTAACGAGTCAGTACAACCCTACGCCACAAATGGGGGTGGAGTGGTGAGCATCAACAAGGAGCGCCATGTCGAGAGGAAGCCAGCTGAGTGCACCAAGCTAATCACAGCCAGTCTGAGGGCACATAACATGGCCACCCAACTCACCAGAACACAAGTTACCACTGCCGGAACAGCACCAAACAGTAGAACACAGAGAAGTACCAACGGCGTCACAGGGACATGTCCGGTCACCTAATGCCCCCACAGCGTCGGTAACGTTAGCCAGAACATTGTAATCAGCCTTCAGGCCAAGAACTCGCAGGGCCGAGAAAGTATGTGTATTTTTGCAAAAGTGCCGGGAACGTGTGTATAAATTCCCGTCAAGTAAACCTGATAAAACCAAGACGTAATGAAGTCATTTTTCGATATACCCTCAACGTTCAAGGCACCTTATAGTCTGTGCCATTTAACATTAACATAGGACTCTATGAACCTTTCTGCACACCACAGGTGGGGAATAGCGTCACAGTTATACAACCTTTGTGTGAAACACTTTTTTTTTGAGTTGTTGTGTGTGGTCATGATAAATGAGACATTCTGTGTATGATTATAATAAATCGACCGCTATTACTAGCTACAGAAATAATAAGAAATGTGAACAGCGCAAATACAGCTAGAATTGGTAAAGCACTAAATTTATGACACTATTCGCTGCCTTTCACCACAATAGATGACATCATTTGATAGCATTATGGTAAGATGTTGAGAATGGCCTCGAGGTCAAACTCGCATGTGCACCGCGCACTATTCCTCTCTATTCTTCTCACCTAGATACTGGCCCTTATAGTCGTCTTAGCTACTAAGTACCTGATGAGTGTATTTGGAAATGTGGACGTGGGTAGGTGCGTTTGGAGGGTTCAGTGGCGACACAGCAGACATAAAACAATATTAGGTCTGTACTATCACGTGAAGAATTACAAAACATAACATTGTCTTGCAACTTTCTTCAGCCATCATTTGTACATTTATACGTTTTCCTTAATTTCATATCTTCTTTACGAAAATCATATTTTATAATTTATTACATTTGATAGTATAGTTATGAAAAGTATAAATGCTGGTGGAAGCTCTTAGTTTTGATTAAAATTTCAAAAATTATCTGAAAGTTAATATTTCGCAGCAACATAAAATTAATGTATTTTTGGTACTGGAAAGAATTGAAATAGCTTTTTCCTTGGTTCAAGTTATATGTAAAACTGTAACTGGTGTAGTAATAATAATGACTTGAAATGTGTTGCAGAGCCCACCTCTTCCTCGGTCTTCCCAGGTATCTGCTTACTTGTGGTCCCTTGAAACTACAATGGCACTGTATCATACATTTTCTTCCCAAGTGTTAACACCATCTTTCATTTGTTGATAGTTTCTCGAGAATGGGCATAACATTTAGCTCTTTCCTTATACATATCTTGTGTACTTTGTCGCTACTCGGCCACCAGGTTATACAGGGGGTGGCCAGTAGTTCATAATAGTTAAATTATTTCGGTGCAGACTAAGGGCACCTGATGATGTTGCTTTAGGGGTAAACAAATACTCGTAATCCCAGTTATTTAAGACACCAGGATTTTATTGATCAGAAGGTCACATAGTTATTACACACCCTGGCGAGACTAAGCTCCCCTCTAAGTCGTTTTCCTGACGGGGCTGTTGGGCTGAATACTATGCGTCGGGGAAGGTTTGTTGAAGGGATACGTTTCTCTACTTATCTCTGACTGCAGCTTTTGGTGAGTGGTCGTCGTTGGTAGCAAGGCCTGGTGAGTTGGGTGGCCCTGGTTCAAGCCCTCGGACTGGCTCTCGTTGGTGTGCTGTACTCGGCTGGCTCCTTCCTGGGGCTTAGACTGACTCTCCCGGAAGTCCAGGATTGGTTTCCCGGAACTTGTGCTTTCTCTGCGACCTCGGCTCGCGTCCCCATCCTCTCCGCTTCGCACTGCTCGACCGATGGTGAACACCTCACTACAACTGCTCCCGTAACCTGCTGCTCCTGAATTTAACACGTCTCTCGATATATTCAAATTGGCTGTCAGCGATTTGTATCGAGAGAAACAGGGACTTCCCCGGCGTAACTCGCACGTTTTTTTGTATAGGATTTCGGTCTCGTCAACGANCTCGTTTTTTTGTATAGGATTTCGGTCTCGTCAACGACTCGCTCGCTCAAACTAGGGGAGGAGGGAGGGGTGCAGCATGAATCTCGCGGGTTCCCGGGAGCTGTGTCTGCAATATCTCGTCCAGGGAGTTACCCTGTTTCCTTCTCCGAGGGCTTATATGAGCTAATTTTCGGGACTTTCCCTCTTTCCTTCGGCTGCGGTTCATCCCAGCATATTTTATATANGAGGGCTTATATGAGCTAATTTTCGGGACTTTCCCTCTTTCCTTCGGCTGCGGTTCATCCCAGCATATTTTATATATCGGGACTTCCCCGGGGGTTATTTCTCAGGGTGTGAATACAGCGCAATTCCTATCCTCTATACCCGTCACACGTCAACTTGTAACTACATTTCTCTTCTTATCTAAGTGTGTATTCTTGGTTAATTCGTAAAAAATATTATTTTAGCCGCCAGGATTATATTCTTATATCTTTCTTTATCTTTTGATTTTCTTCCATACACGAATACTGGTATTGCTATTGTATTATATGTACAGCTAAAGTGTGTGATTCATGTTTCATTTTTCACATTTATGGACATCCTCACGAATATTTCTAAACTTGTTAAACTGAGCACCTAAATCTACATCTCGTTCATATGAAACCTATTAAAAATATTTAACTTCTTACATTAAATTTTTTATTGCTTAATTTTTGTTCTTACCAGTAATTTGCCTTTAAAAGCCGTTTTCATTGTTTTATCAGCAGGAATTTGGAATTCATAAGTGCTTTTAAACTAATTAAAAATACTTACAGCATACTGCAATTTTTCTGCACTGTCTTGTGAGGTAACTATATCGCCAGCATAAAAAAGCATTTGAGTATATATTTTTCACAACATGAAAACCTGGATGTACATATGATTTTCACGTTCCAAACATGACGACATAGTTTTTTTTAAAAGGTGTTAGAAGAAAGCTGTATCTTGGTCTTAATCCCTCATTGGTGGGAATATTTCCCGTTTGTTGCCAGTTTATTTCCAGAACCACAGTGGTCCCAGCATAAAGGCATTTAATAGAAAAGGGAATATCGAAGTCCTTCTCTTAGTTGAATAAAATGATAGATGTGTTGCGCAATTCAATTTCTTTCTTTCTTTAACTGTCCTTTTTATTATAAAGACATCTGTATTGAATTTCGGTTCTATATTCGTTTCAATGNTTTCTTTCTTTCTTTAACTGTCCTTTTTATTATAAAGACATCTGTATTGAATTTCGGTTCTATATTCGTTTCAATGCCTAAACCTCAAGAAACTATATTTCTGTATAATTTATGATTTTTCCTTGTGAACGATTTTCTTTGCAGAGTGAGACGACTTGTTAGCATTGGTGTCCGCTAGTAATCCGCGACTACTTCCTGTTTAGTATATTCGAGAACATAGTAAATAGTGTAAGTACATTTATTAAAGTAGAATTAATTTCAGTTTGAGCGGAGTTGATGCTGNATTCGAGAACATAGTAAATAGTGTAAGTACATTTATTAAAGTAGAATTAATTTCAGTTTGAGCGGAGTTGATGCTGGACCGCCGCACACGCCGAGTCTGCGCCACAAGACTGTAGCTATACGTCACGCTGGTTGTTTTGCTGAGGAAGAATGAAGTAGAAAGACCGATTTTACTCGTTTGTGTGTGACGGAGAGTTGGAGTTTTAGTTGCGGCCAGCTTACATTATACTGTTCTGCTACGCCACAGAATATTTTTTTCACGCCTGTTTTTTTTNGAGTTTTAGTTGCGGCCAGCTTACATTATACTGTTCTGCTACGCCACAGAATATTTTTTTCACGCCTGTTTTTTTTTAGTTGGATGCTGCAAATGCACCGGTTTGTACAGCAAGAGGATGAACTTTTCCAAGCATGAGTACTATTTTTGCTCTTGGATTTAGAACCTCAAACGTTGGAATTTTTCTCAACCAGTAAACTTTTTTATTTCANGAGTTTTAGTTGCGGCCAGCTTACATTATACTGTTCTGCTACGCCACAGAATATTTTTTTCACGCCTGTTTTTTTTGAGTTGGATGCTGCAAATGCACCGGTTTGTACAGCAAGAGGATGAACTTTTCCAAGCACGAGTACTATTTTTGCTCTTGGATTTAGAACCTCAAACGTTGGAATTTTTCTCAACCAGTAAACTTTTTTATTTCACCAGTGGTCCTTACCATGACGACTGAACTAGAACCAGTGGCGACTACTGCTTGATAATGTCACTTGCAAAACTTAATTTTTTAAAATTAATCTATATTTCTGCAATATCAAATGCTTTAATTTGATGTAAAACTTAACGATATAAGACTACCCCATTTAATATAAAAATAATATCATAGTAGTAACAAAACGTCGAGGTGCGCAAATGCTTCTTTGTGAATAATACTACGAACTGTGTGTAGAAAAAATTACATTACATTTTTTATGGTTACATTAATTTCATAAATAAATGCATTAAATCTCGTAATTATAAACATTAGTTAGTACAACTGGCCNTACATTAAATCTCGTAATTATAAACATTAGTTAGTACAACTGGCCTAAATTTTAGGAACTTTTCATGAATTTGAAGAACAATATATTTTATTGAGTTCTTTTATTTTAAAGCGCAGTCGGTAATATTTTCGTTATAGTGCTATTAAACAAAACAGAAACATTTGCATCAATTTAAAATTNTTTTAAAGCGCAGTCGGTAATATTTTCGTTATAGTGCTATTAAACAAAACAGAAACATTTGCATCAATTTAAAATTTTTGTCGCCTTGGAATTTGAATTCAAACGAAAACTTCCGTACTTTTGTGACTTGACGTTCAAATAAACTATTTTTTTTTTAAATATCTGCTAACTCATTATTTGACACAATTACGATCACTGGAGAAGCATGAGAGACTTTTCCAGATTAAGTGAATAATCACAATTAATCGCACGAGGATAGATTCACACAAACGCCCTGCCCGGTTCTCGAACCCAGAGCCCATCTATTTGAACACAACGCGAACCAGCTGTGCCGCGGAGATCGGATGCCTATTCGCACGAAAATATTGCAGTGGTCTCCAGAAATACGAAACCTGTGAAGTCAGCGCTCACCCCTCATTGTACCGTTTAGGCATTACTCACACGGCCTTACTCGGCCCAACCTCCCGTCGGTTCGAAGAGGCTTGCAAGTTGTGAGATTGTATTTACCATACGAATTTCACTGTGTTGAAAACCGGGCACACCTAGTTTTTTAGAAAACCGTGTAATTTTAAAGTTTGTTCCCACTGATTGCTACGCAGAGGAATAAGCCTAAAAAATGAAACGTAAGTATACGCCTTTATTTAAAACAAAAATTCTGAATACCTGAACGATGTACGTTAGGTGCAATATATAACTTCAGAGAAGAAAAAAAAAAACTGAGACTGAAATTGCTAAAAGTGAAATGGTTTCCTTAGAAAGGTCCACGCTTTAAAAGTGAACTTTCAAACAGTTCTAACATTCCCATTGGTAAAGCTATCAAATCATAGATTTGGGGAGAAAAAGGACGTAGTTCAAATATCACAGAATTATTTACGTAGTATTTTTACCAACTAAGTATTTAAAAAGTAATGTGATCCGACTGCGATTATTAAATTATCTTCAGCCATTTATCAGTTACTAGGTTATTTTTAACCTTTCCAATTCATCATTTCAATGCGAATTAAATCTTAAATTTCGGACATTCCGCAAATAAACTGGAATATTTTTCTTTCCACTGAATATGCGACCTAGTCACATTCAGCGTTCTGCTCGAAGAAAATGGCATGTTTTTTTACGTAAATTTTTCTTATTCCTTGGCGTAAAAATGGGAAAAGATGTTCATAGGAACATATAGGTGCAATTGAACTTATGGGCCTGAGTGCATGTAAGACAGTGCATATCTAGTTCGAGATATTTTATAGTAAGCTGGGGCACCACCTCACAGTACAAAACACATCGTATGTTCGAGTCCCGAATAATACGATAATATGTTGCTGTATCGTTTTTGAATATAAAGTTAAATTATTCTCAATTATAGGCCGATCTTCTTCTCCCCCCTCCAAACACCCTACGTCATTTAACATAAAGCAACAATTAAAAAATTATTCCCATTTACANGATCTTCTTCTCCCCCCTCCAAACACCCTACGTCATTTAACATAAAGCAACAATTAAAAAATTATTCCCATTTACATACTGGTTACGTAATCGAGTTGAGGTATTTCAGTAAAATCACCTACAGTCCCACATGATATTAAAAATAAAAATTCTTCGTAGTAATTGGTTTTGAAAGCAGTTTTATGTGCCACGAACTTACGTGAGTGAGTAAGTGAGTGAAGAGGTTTAGCGTCTCTTAACAGCGAGGTCTTGAGAACCGATGATGGTGATTGAGGTGAGTATGGAGCAGCGCCAGAATGAAAGGGAGGGGGAAAAGGAAGATCCCCGAGAAAACCCGGTAACAAGCGGCATCGTCCGGCACGATTCCCATATGCGGAAATCCGGGAGTGACTGAGCAAGTGAACGAACTGATGTAATTTTATACGAATGCTGTTACGAAATACACTGCAATGCCGAGATAATGCTATGCAAATGCTGGTTCACACAGTNTGGTTTTGAAAGCAGTTTTATGTGCCACGAACTTACGTGAGTGAGTAAGTGAGTGAAGAGGTTTAGCGTCTCTTAACAGCGAGGTCTTGAGAACCGATGATGGTGATTGAGGTGAGTATGGAGCAGCGCCAGAATGAAAGGGAGGGGGAAAAGGAAGATCCCCGAGAAAACCCGGTAACAAGCGGCATCGTCCGGCACGATTCCCATATGCGGAAATCCGGGAGTGACTGAGCAAGTGAACGAACTGATGTAATTTTATACGAATGCTGTTACGAAATACACTGCAATGCCGAGATAATGCTATGCAAATGCTGGTTCACACAGTACTGTTTATGTAGCCATTCGTCATTCGTTGATTCTCAAGCGCCAGACAGATTCTGGTCGCAACTCTGTCTACATAACTGACAAGTTTCCATCGGCTCTCAATACCTCGATGTTAAGAGCTCCCAAATTATCTTCACTCCACTCCTAAGCAAAATTTAAGATTATTCCAGTAGTTCAACTGTCCTTCGAAAACTATTCGTCCTGTCTACATGAAACCAAAACCACATAGAATAGTAAGTAATGTCTTGGGTTTTTCAAAACCGTTCTTCAAAGTCTTCGACGTTATAGTATATGGCCAAATGTATAAATAATAAGAAAAAATGCTACTAATGATAATATTATTTATTACTTTTCCTGAACTTGTTATTCATAATTTCTTACGAGGAGATGAAAAACCCGAGACGAAGATTTACTCTTTTCTTAGAAACAAATTTGGTTCGGACATTTTTTTTAGGAAAACAAATATCAATGAACTTCATAGAAAATAAGTGCATTCGAAACAATTTTATATATATATTTTTTAAACTACAGTATTTGGTTAATATTTTTTATTGGTTAAAAGTGAACCATCTTCTTTCAAATGCAATTTGAACCACGAAGATAGATTAGTTACATTTCAGGCAAAATTAATTAAAAATCCACGTGGTGTTTACGTTTCTTGATGGTTGCGGAGTAACCAAGATTCCAGCTCCCATTCAACCTTATTCATAAATGAGAGATCAAATTATAAACAAGACCATATTTACAGTGAGTGCTGAATGTTATTCGCCATAAGCGTCGTGTAATGTCTTTAATGTTGGTTTTTATGGTTATTTATTGCAAGTAGTGTTATTCTTAGCAAATTTTAATATGCTTATTGCAATCTTTACATTTGTTTTTAAATATCTAATCATCAATATATATATATTAGTGACATAGACTCTTGCATGACCACTAGTTTTCATACACTATGTTTAGTAGCAAGCAAAGTATAATGTAATGTTACATTAACTTTGGTGATAGATAGTATACACCCATTAACATATTGTAGATTTTTTAGGTTGGTTCGTGTGAACATAAGTTCTTTTTCCTGTTTGGTGGTCATTCCAGCTTGTTAAATGTTTTCCCTTTAAATATATACAAGTATGGTCGAATCCAAAAGGATTGTGTGTAATGTTTTATTATTATTATTATTATTATTATTAAAGTACCTTCACAATACTGGTACGTTAGTTTTAGTATGTGTGTTTGACATCTCGTCTTCACCAACAGAAAAAGAATACACACAGAGTCAGAAGTAATATATATATATATATATACAATTTTTTTCAATTAAAACACAAAGTAATAATGTTTTGTCACAAAAAAATTAACAATTTTTTTTTCAATTAAAACAAAAGAAGACACAAAGTTATATATATATATATAAGGTCACAAAAAATATGTATAATTTTTTTAATTGAAAAAAAAAAAACATACAATTTTCTTTCTAGATGTTGTCGAGAAGCATGGTGAACATATATCATTCGATATAGTCATTAGCTCTGAGGTCATCAATAATCTTATTTATCTCTTCGCTGACAGAAATATATCCCCTTCTCTGTAATGCAACCAGCACTTGTAGTCTATCAACTAGGTCGTTGGGGTCTTCAGAAAATATGTAGCTAGACTTCACGACTCTCTTCGCAAAAGGTTCACAATACATGTCTGCATCTATGTTCTTCCGTGATGGGTAGTTTGTGAGATACCTCTGAGCCAGAGCACTTGGTTCGAATCTTCGTTTATTCTGTCTCACCTTCACGTATACGTCTTATTCATCATCGTGTTTATGCTTTTGTTTTTCAGATGCAGTTACTTCATCATCGTTAGTAGAATATGTATATTTCGCATCATCATCATCATCATCATCATCGCCATCGGACTTGACGGTCACACTTTCGTGCTGGATAGTTGAAAAAAACCTCGTTTTTCATCTTACGACTTAGCAATACATGTTTGTTGTTCACGTCGTTGAACGATCTGTATGGTTTGCGCTCTTCATAATAAATGTCTGTAACAGGCGTATTTCCTTCTTCACAGAATGTTTTGGAACTTGATGCGTGTCCGGATAATGTTATGGGAGATGGTACAATCAATAGTTTACACGACGAATCAGTATGGTGGTCATCCATTATATTGCCATGCGTCAACAATTTCAAAGCTTGCTGTCTTGTGCCAAGTCTTATGCCTCTTTAGATTGTCACTTCTACCAAATGTCGCACCGCACATATTACATGATAGTATTCTGGAGGCTGGTTTCTTTTGACACTCACTCTGTTCATGTCGCCGTGCATTTCAACTTTTACTGAATGTCTTGTCACAGTAACTGCATTGTATTCCATGTAATTGTTGACCACTTGGTGAAGTTTTGCATGTAGGCAAACAGATCATTTTCGATTGCATGCTATCCACACTTTTCATCCTCTTCAAGTATATGACAACTCAAACACATCTACTACTACTATGCAGTGCAGACTCCTCCCCTCTGCGGACTCCTCTTCTGTAGACTCCTCTCTTCTGCAGACTCCTCCCCTCTGCGGACTCCTCTTTTCTACAGACTCCTCTTTTCTGCAGACTCCTCCCTTCTGCGTACATTACTACCTTCACACAGTAGTGTTGCTGTGCACGATAGCTTAGCAACAATGTGAATTTCTGTGGTTACTCTAATTTATACCCTCATTTTGCAGGTAGAATACGAAGTTAGGTTGTAATTTTCTCTGTAGTGGATTAGAGGGTGATGTTCACGATGATGGTGACAGCGTACCGGTATCCAATGCAGCAGGTGTCTGCCCTTTCACATGTTTTTTCAGATGCAGGAAATACACCACGTCTCTTAGCTGGCACAGGAGAGAGTCTCTCACAAGTTGCAAGATGTCTTTTTAAGTTATCGCGTCGTCCAAATTGAGACTTACACTGTTCACGTGTTAAGCTAGATTGCTTCATGTTCATAGAACAAGCAGTTTCATGTCACCGGGCATGACAGCTCTTAGTAAATGGTTTCTTGCAGAAACAGCACAAATTACTTTCTGACGTATTTTCCATCTTCGCTCGAGACGATGCATACTCTTCGAAATTCGAATAACAACTAAGGCGATTCCATCAATTTCACATATATATGTGCATATGTTATTTAATCTGTGGAATTTATGCTTTTTTGTATGCGTTCTGTAAACATATATTTAGCTAACGTCTCTCCTTCACTACACACCGTTTTACATCTCTCATGTCGACGTGCGTTGCTACTTTTACTAAAGATTTTACTGCATTTGCGACAATGTTTCCTACACATTTGTGAAGGATTGTGTTCATTGTTCACATGAAGGTCAGAAGTTGGTGATGAAGGTGTATCAATACTTTGTACAGCAGACATCTGATCGTCACAATTTTGTAACGTTGACAATTCACTGTGTTGCTTAGCATGAAGAGAAACAAGATCTTTGCACTTTTTCATATGCAAGTTTAAACTGTCTATACGAGTGAACATACCTTGGCAAATATGACACCGATAGCTTGTGCGACGAGTATTCAGCTTGCATTTATACTTTATATGTGTCTTTGCATTGCANGTTTTTCAGATGCAGTTACTTCATCATCGTTAGTAGAATATGTATATTTCGCATCATCATCATCATCATCATCATCATCATCATCATCATCATCGCCATCGGACTTGACGGTCACACTTTCGTGCTGGATAGTTGTAACATCCTCGTTTTTCATCTTACGACTTAGCAATACATGTTTGTTGTTCACGTCGTTGAACGATCTGTATGGTTTGCGCTCTTCATAATAAATGTCTGTAACAGGCGTATTTCCTTCTTCACAGAATGTTTTGGAACTTGATGCGTGTCCGGATAATGTTATGGGAGATGGTACAATCAATAGTTTACACGACGAATCAGTATGGTGGTAATTCATTATATTGCCATGCGTCAACAATTTCAAAGCTTGCTGTCTTGTGCCAAGTCTTATGCCTCTTTAGATTGTCACTTCTACCAAATGTCGCACCGCACATATTACATGATAGTATTCTGGAGGCTGGTTTCTTTTGACACTCACTCTGTTCATGTCGCCGTGCATTTCAACTTTTACTGAATGTCTTGTCACAGTAACTGCATTGTATTCCATGTAATTGTTGACCACTTGGTGAAGTTTTGCATGTAGGCAAACAGATCATTTTCGATTGCATGCTATCCACACTTTTCATCCTCTTCAAGTATATGACAACTCAAACACATCTACTACTACTATGCAGTGCAGACTCCTCCCCTCTGCGGACTCCTCTTCTGTAGACTCCTCTCTTCTGCAGACTCCTCCCCTCTGCGGACTCCTCTTTTCTACAGACTCCTCTTTTCTGCAGACTCCTCTTTTCTGCAGACTCCTCCCTTCTGCTTACACTACTACCTTCACACAGTAGTGTTGCTGTGCACGATAGCTTAGCAACAATGTGAATTTCTGTGGTTACTCTAATTTATACCCTCATTCTGCAGGTAGAATACGAAGTTAGGTTGTAATTTTCTCTGTAGTGGATTAGAGGGTGATGTTGACGATGATGGTGACAGCGTACCGGTATCCAACGCAGCAGATGTCTGCCCTTTCACATGTTTTTTCAGATGCAGGCAATACACTACGTCTCTTAGCTGGCACAGGAGAGAGTCTCTCACAAGTTGCAAGATGTCTTTTTAAGTTATCGCGTCGTCCAAATTGAGACTTACACTGTTCACATGTTAAGCTAGATTGCTTCATGTTCATAGAACAAGCAGTTTCATGTCACCGGGCATGACAGCTCTTAGTAAATGGTTTCTTGCAGAAACAGCACAAATTACTTTCTGACGTATTTTCCATCTTCGCTCGAGACGATGCATACTCTTAGAAATTCGAATAACAACTAAGGCGATTCCATCAATTTCACACACACACACACATATATATATATATATATGCATATCTTCTTATTTTATCAGTGGGATTTAAGCTTTATTTTTGCGTTCTGTAAACATATATTCAGCCAACGTCTCTCCACTGCTGCACGCCTTTTTACATCTCTCATGTCGACGTGCGTTGCTACTTTTACTAAAGATTTTACTGCATTTGCGACAATGTTTCCTACACATTTGTGAAGGATTGTGTTCATTGTTCACATGAAGGTCAGAAGTTGGTGATGAAGGTGTATCAATACTTTGTACAGCAGACATCTGATCGTCACAATTTTGTAACGTTGACAATTCACTGTGTTGCTTAGCATGAAGAGAAACAAGATCTTTGCACTTTTTCATATGCAAGTTTAAACTGTCTATACGAGTGAACATACCTTGGCATATATGACACCGATAGCTTGTGCGACGAGTATTCAGCTTGCATTTATACTTTATATGTGTCTTTGCATTGCAGGCATATGCAAATGTACTGTTACAGTAATGGCATGGATGCCTAGGAGATGTGACTGTTCCAGCCATTGTTTTCATAGTAGGGTACGTTGCCTTTAATGATGTTGATGGTTCGGATTTTTCTTTTGCGGATATCTCCCCATCAAAAGTTTGCTTTATTCTCAGAAAATACTGATTGACCTGTGTAGGAAGGAGAGCTTTGCATGTTGCGCTATGCCTTTTTAAGCTATCGAGATTTGCACTTATCACATGATATGATAATACATTTCATATTTTTTGGCAGCCAGTCTCGTGTCGAAGAGCATTGCAACTTTTAGAAAAAGTCTTCTCACAGCAGCAACTCAAATAACTTTCTCGATTATTTCCCATCGTAGAAAAAAAAAACACCTCTGTTCACTCTTCGAAGTCTGAATAGCAAATGAGTCGGCCATCCTATCCCATACTAATATATATATATACATATAGATTCAACAGCGGTGACCTCTATGTCAGCTTTGTTAATGGCGAGACGCTTTTGAGTCATGTTAGGCGTGCTGACTGGTCGAGCGTACACGTATTTAATAATATTATTATTTTCTCGTGGAATAGCTGTGATACCTGTGTCTTGGAAGTGCTCGCATATTTCAGTGTGCTAAGGTGTGCCTGATGCTTTTGGCGTGTCCGACTGTAACGTATTTTTTAAACGACGACCCATTAACTTAATGCCTACTGTATCTGGGAGATAATTATTTTTTTTAGTTCGCTCCATTAACTTAAATGTCTGTTGACTGCCCGCGTTTCTGCAGCGTCGTGGCGGGCGTCTCTAGAGAGTGTGGCGAATATCTTGTCTGAAGGACTTAAATTATAATCGAATTAAGGAAGACTCTGAGGTAACCCTCCTGGCTTAGCATGCAAGAGCGTGAAGTATATCATCTCATAGGAAGTTTAACATGCCATCTTCGCCGGGAGTCTCGCAGAGCCTGGCTGTTACAAAACTAATAATCACACTAGTTTATACAAACTATTTTAATATTTCCTAAACTCACATCGGGCTTGGTGTAGCAAAAGGAAAAAAAAATGCTATTACAGTAGAATACCGATAATTCGTATTGTCAAGGGATTGAATGTTAAATATGAATTATCGAGAGATTCGAATTAGCGGGATTACCAATAATAGTGAGCAAAAAAAGAAAAATATATAATAACGAGATTAATGCCAATTTGCATTAATATGTAATAATACACGATTGGTTATATATTATGTATACATATGTATATATAAATCAATAATTACAACAATAAAAAACACATTAAAAATCTATGTTTGAAAAAATTCTGTAATTTTCTTTTGGTGGAAGCCTTGCAGACGGGTATTGTCGATGGCTTTGTCAAGCATGTTCAAAGCAGAAAATACTTCATCGCCAACGTCTGATTTCGCTAAGAAATGGCGTACGTTGTTGATGCATTGTTTAGCCACTTTAGATGTAACTGTCGGCACATCATCTTCGTCATCACCTTCACCATCAATGCTCTGAGATGGAGCCAAAATTTCGTCATCAATTAGAATCCCAGCTACCGTTAGGCCATCGTCAAAATGGACGAAATCTTCAAACGTTATAGAATTGTCTTAGTTTTGAGGAACACTATTCCAATTCACAGGGCATTCTAAGTCTTGTTCAGTAACTGCTGATGAAAGTTTCACCTTCGTGAATCCACAAGCACGAAAACAGTTTTTTATTGTGCTTTCGCTAACACTTTGCCACGCCTTGTGAGCAATGTTCATG
>NQII01004746.1:39854-96048 GCA_002778355.1 Clitarchus hookeri | reverse complement strand
TATTATTCTGGCCCGCTCGCCAAAAGCTCTCATCGTTTATTGCGGTAGCCAGCCTGGGACAGACACAGCCGATGGTGTGAGCTCAGCGTCCCTTGTCAGCTGCGAAACGCAGCTGTGTCTGCCTTCCTCCGCATGTGGTCTCTACGCCATGTGTTCATTCCGCCGAGCCATCCTGGCGTCATTCTTCCCACATGCCCGCCAAACCCTTAGTATTTATTGCAGTAGTCCGCCTGCGAGTTTTGCCAGAGTGTGTCTTCTGATGAATAAATATCTTTAGGGACGCGGGATGCGTCAAGGTCACTAAAAAACTCTAAGGTATGGAAATGAAAGTCAAGTTTTTCTTCTTCGCTCAGTTTATTAACATTTGGGAGCAGAGACAATATAAATGCTTTATCTGCATATTTTTCTTCGGTACTGTGTTTTTCCAAACTGTAGAGTAATTGCTTTTAAAATTTGGTAATCGCCGATTTGAATTTTTTTTGTAGCAGCATTCTTTCCTACTTTTTTAGATTTCTCACTTCCATTCTGCTCTTTCTCACTGCACTAAACATTAACAATATTATCTCCACTGATGCACTCGTCTTTATCGTTCTCTTCCTCTTCATCGTCTTCGATGTTTCCAGAAGTCATGAGGAAATTAAAATAAAAACTTTCCGAACCGCAAATTATCGAAAAAAATGGTTTGTGCTGTATTTAAGACAATATCAAGAATGTTAATCAACATAACAGCAAACTGGGACAATGGGTTTAAAAAAAAACAAAAAAAAATCTGCATTTTATTTGTACATTAAGTTCAAACTTCATTAGCTTATTTGCACTGCGCTGNAAAAAAAAACAAAAAAAAATCTGCATTTTATTTGTACATTAAGTTCAAACTTCATTAGCTTATTTGCACTGCGCTGCTTCCAAACTAAGTAAAGTTTACATTTAAATTCCAAGGGAACTAGTCCGCGGAAATGTCCTTAATTACATGCCCAAAGTTAAATTTATCTGTCTCTAATTGCAATAAATTATTAATAATAATAAGCAGTTGAGGAAAGCCAAATTATAAAAATAAAAATCACTCATACTTTAATTAATTTCTTGCTGAAAGTAGACATTCTTTGTTAATTACACAGGTATAAAATTTCAGACTTTAAAAAGTCTGTTTACATTTTCTGAAGCACTTGGCGTAGTGTAAGTTGCCGTCTTTTTCCAACATCTGTTGAAGGAAAGCTAGTGCATCAGTTTACACGTATTTCTTCCTCTTTGTCATAGGATCTCCGCTTTTCCCATTATTTATATATTTGGAATAACTGTCTCTTATGTGTCACCATTTGCTCTTAAAGTTCTTCACTGCAACAAAAAATAAAGACACATTATCATTATGTATAAATTAAACAAATTGAATCAGAGCTTACTTGATATCGTTAATTGTAGAAATTATGAAATCATTTGAACAGCCAAAAAATTTCTTTCACAAACATTTTGGAACTAAAGTTAATATAATATTTCGATAAGCAAGCACTGTAGGTTTTATCTTTGTAGTAAAAATAGAGAATACTAATAAACAATGTATACGTTTTGTATAACGTGTTTTCAACTACACTTGACTTGGAATGTTAAAAAAACCGTAATGAGTTTCCAAACTTACATAATACTTGCATTAAATAGTAAGTAGACTTTGTTTTTCAAAAAGTGAAATAATTTCACAATCATTGCAGAACTTTGACTAGAAATTAATTTTTTAATCTGTTTGATAAAAAATGGATTTATTTTAAAACAGTTTATTTATGAACAAATATATTGAACATTGTGAAATTGTGAAACTGTTGTTGTGTAGACTAACAGTTGATCAAAACATTCTCAGGTATTTTTAGCACTATAAAATAATTCAATTAAACCTGAAACAATGGTATCACTTTTTTCCCCAGGTATTTGGTGACTGGTGGAATTCTGCATTTCCAAGAGCACTATAGCAGCTATGTTACTATCAACATGCCATGTTATCTGGTCCTGCCTTAAAGAAAAGTAAAAGCCTCAACCCACAGCAGAAATGTGGCTGGAAATAGCCGACACTTTTTTTTTNGGTCCTGCCTTAAAGAAAAGTAAAAGCCTCAACCCACAGCAGAAATGTGGCTGGAAATAGCCGACACTTTTTTTTTTTCAGGAAAACGAATTTTCCTAACTGTGTTGGTGCCATAGCAAACACATCCGGTGCCGGAATCCAAAGAAACGTGGCACACTGTTCTACAATTACAAGAAATATTTTTCTGTTATATTAATGGCTGTTGCAGATGCTAATCTCCGTTTTGTAGCAATAGACGTTGGAGCGTACGGCAAAGAAGGAGATTCTACAGTGTTTCGTGACAGCCCTTTAGGGAAGAAATTATATTCAGGAACGTTAAATCTTCCAGAACCCGTGTGTTTACCAAACACAACAAACAAGTAGCCTCAACTCTTTGTGGTAGTAGGCGACGAGGCCTTCAAGATTCACAGAAATATTTTGTGACCTTTCCCATCACGCGATCTCACTTCTCGTCCACATGTTTTCAACTACAGACGGTCAAGAAGTAGGCGTTCCGTAGAGTGTGCTTTAGGACTTTTGGCTGAAAAAATGGAGGATTTTTCACACTACAATACTTGTGGAACCTTACTTTGTTGATGATATTGTAAAGGCCTGTTGCGTATTGCATAACTTTGTACGTAAGCGGGACAGTAGACTGTCGATGACTCAGAAACTGATCCTTTTGAGGACGTGAATAATGCTGGGACTGGTGAACAACAAATTGAAGGAAGAACAGTCAAAGACATTTGTGCCGATTATTTTGTCGGCGATGGGGCATTTGAGTTCCAACATAGTTATCTTTAGAAACTGAAACCTAGATGGGTAGTTAGTATAAATATTTGAGCAGGGGACCAAGTCCGGTGAATACGGTGGCTGAGGCATGATTCCGGTGTTGTTTTTGGCCAAAAAATCACGAACAAGCAACGATGTGTGAGCAAGTGCATTATCGTGATGCAAAGCCATTAATTGTTTTGNTTGGCCAAAAAATCACGAACAAGCAACGATGTGTGAGCAAGTGCATTATCGTGATGCAAAGCCATTAATTGTTTTGTCACAAATCCGGGCGTTTTCTTCGTATTACTTCACGCAAATGGCACATAACTTCAATGTTATATTCCGTATTGACCGTATGACCTTTTGGCAAGAACTCACTATGAACCACGCCATTGTAATCGAAGAAAACAGTGAGCAAAACCTTCAAATTTGNTTGGCCAAAAAATCACGAACAAGCAACGATGTGTGAGCAAGTGCATTATCGTGATGCAAAGCCATTAATTGTTTTGCCACAAATCCGGGCGTTTTCTTCGTATTACTTCACGCAAATGGCACATAACTTCAATGTTATATTCCGTATTGACCGTACGACCTTTTGGCAAGAACTCACTATGAACCACGCCATTGTAATCGAAGAAAACAGTGAGCAAAACCTTCAAATTTGACCGAACTTGGTGTGCTTTTTTCGGTCTTGGCTCTTCTGGCCGCTTCCATTGGGATAATTGGGCTTTGGTTTCGACGTCATATCCATAAACCCATGTTTCGTCACCAGTTATGACCCTTTTGAGCAAATCTGGAGCGTCGTTGACGTCATTCAACAGCTCCTGAGCGATGCTCATGCGAAGGTGCTTTTGATCAAAATTTTGCAATTTTGGAACAACTTCGCTGCCACACGTTTCATGCCCAAAACATCCGAAAAAATTGCATGGCATGAGCCAACCGATATGCTGACATCCTCAGAAACTTCTCTAATAGTGATTCAACGATTCTCCATAATAATTTTCTTCACTGCTTCAACGTTTTCATCGGTTGTTGACATGCTGAGGCGTCCAGGGTGGCATCGTCAGGAACATCTTCTCGGCCTTCTGTGAAGAGCTTGTACCACATATAAACATTTTTTTTATTCCAAGTAGACTCGCCAAATGCCACAGTCAACATTTTAAGTGCGTCGGAGCACTTAATTATATTTTTTACACAAAATTTAATACATATTATTTGATCCATTTTTTTCGATAGCAAAAAATTGCCAAGCACACCAAAACACGCCTAACCTTTAGATCTGTCACAAACAGACTAGAATTCAAAATGGCTGATAATTTCGACATAAGTTGGGAACATAACAAAAAAAATAAAACAATCGATAATCGAATGTACGTAGTCCACGAACTTTGAAAAGTCATCTTTTTTTTGAACGCACTGTACATATTTTATTTCCAAGGAAATTCATGGTATGGATAAAATAAATATGTGAATAAGAACAGCCGCACCAAATATTTATTTACAAAAGTACTATAAATTATATGTCCGTCGCACATGACAAATATTTAACTCTCTCCACACTATTGGTGTGTTACTAAATTCCAGTATAAAAGAAAAGAAAGCGATGAGCGTCTATATTCACGAAATATTTCTATATAACTGCTCTTGGGTTTTTAATTCAATACTGTGTATGTATACATGGAAGTGAAGTGAGGAACAGATAAGGCTATACATATCATGCAATATTGCCCCCTTTTAACAAACCATTTTAAGGTAAGAAAGAAAGGTTTGTAAGCTTTTATCTGCACCTATAACACCTTCAGTTGTTATTAATATACAGGATGAGTATAAAAGAGTACCCTAAATTTAAAGGTTTATAATATCAAATCCAAACAACCTACAACCTTGGCTGACCAATGAAATAAACCGTGGAACTGTTAAGTTTGTTTACCATACACTCATATGTACAGTTGCTGCACAGCTCCTCCTTGCTCATTGCAAGCGGGGGCAAATAGGTTTTCTCAGAGTGTTCGCATGCTTTTCTACATCCTTAAAAATACATACATGTATATGGTATTTAAAACAAAATAACTTTTTTATATTGTGTTGTATAACTAAATACCTCTCGTAAAGAGAAGTGCATGAGTGAATCGGCTGGTCTGCCACCATGAAGCATGACTCGATTGTCGACTTGTGTATATACCATCCCTTCGGCTCGATCGTCAGTCGACCACATGCCTACCTTTCAGATTCTCGAGATGTTAGTTGATCACACAATGTCAGACAGGGTGGGTGTGTTCCACCGCTAGTGATGTGTGTTGTGAGAGTTAGCTGTAATCTGAATTTGACGGTTTCATTCCGATCGGTTCGTAAGGAAATCGTTTGCTATTCTGTTGTACTGGCCAGGACGATCTGGTCTTGTCTAGCATCATTTAAAGCAGCGCACAGCACCCGACGCTTGTGAAATATGCGCTGGTTGTATAACTAATTTCCTGTTCATTTTATTTTTTTATATCTGTTTGCATCGGTGTGTAGCAGTGTCGACTTTGTCGCTCCGCCTACTTCTAGACTCTGTCATAGTATTTTATTTTAGTCTAATGAGACGAATGTTGCTCGATGCTTGCACATTATGCGTTGGTTGGTAGTGCAATTCGTGTGCCTTTGTACTGTAGCGTAGATCGGCCGGAGGGTGTACGTGGGGAGTATAGTTTGCTATTCTGCTGTACTAACCAAGACTACCATGTCAGTTTTCAGATGTTGGTCTTGTCTAACAACGACTGATACGATGTACAGTGCTCGTCGCTTGTGCAATATGTGTTAGTTGATATGTGTTTATGATTATTTTCCTTTTTTATGTTTGCTGGCATCAGTGCTTCGCGACGGTAATGTTTTTGGTCTAACAAAATGTACAGCGTTCGTTGCTCACGCAATATAAATCGGTTGGTAGGTGTTTATAATTATTTCCTTTGCATTTTTTATATCTAATCATCGACATGTTACAGTGTCATTGTATCTTGGATGATTACTGGTTAACATGCATGATGTTTAGTGGCAAGCAAAGGAACACAGCCTTTAAAAGTCGTGTAATGAGTCTTCAAATGATCACCGCTGGTAAATAGTGTACTGCACTTGACATATTGTATAATTTTTTTTGAGGTTGGTCCTTGTGAACATAAGCTCTTTTTCCCATTGACGGGCATTCCAGCCTTTTACTGAAGTTCTTGTCGCAATAGCAAGACTGATATCTCTATTACGGACTGTGGAACTATCAGGTATTATTTTGTTTATATAGTGGAGGTTCGATATGATATCGTGCTCGCAGCGCACTTGCGTTTATGTTGAGCTTTTATTATATATTATTATGTGACTTAATGTTTTCATGTATGGGACGGTTTTAAATGTTGTTCGAGTTTACCCCCAACCCACGTGTTAGGCTGATGCTGTTTCTTGCGACTTTTAGCCATCACAGTCGAAGCATAACGCTGCAGGCCCCCTGTGCTATCGAAACCGTCGAGCTACAGCCCTCATTGGCTGTCGGAACGAAACCTCATGCGCCTGGAATTTTTTTGAGCTAATCGCACTGAGTACTGCATGCATGGGTGAGTGTTCTGCATGTTGTACATTGGAATTCGGTCATGTGTGTCGACACCAGTGCTCCTAGCGGACACCATCGGTAACGCAAACGATGTCGGCGTCCCCCAGTCAGGTGACAGGGCAAACGATGATGTCTGAAGACCACCGCGACCCTAGCAGACGATGGTCGTGCACTCTAGTGGTCGACTGGAGAAACGAAGATGGTGAGAGTAACCTTTGGTAGCATGCAGCGGCCAATCAGACACAAGGCCCCTTTACAGAGCCTCGCGCAGTCAATCAGGGAATAGATATGCCCACATCGAAAGAAACCTTCACGCTATTTCGTATCTGTGTAATTATCTTTCGGGAGATGAAAACTTCGCTTTTTAAATGACTTGCAGACTATACTCTGCAGTCCTACGTATGTGTTTTCAAGACTCAGCTTTCTGTTCTATGACTGCAGTCCCAGTGTGTAACCGGTTTCACCTCTAGGGTGGACATAAGCGATATCCTCTACCAACACTAGTTTATTCGAAGCGATACTTTAAAGAGACGTGCTAATATTTACAGTTTGATGTATTCAAACGTAATAAATTGTTACCTTGTACTGTATAACTGAATTCCTCTCGTAAAGGGAAATGTAAGTGTGACTCGGCTGGTCTACCACCATGGAGCCTGACAGTTCTCTCTCGGCTATTGTTATGCAACATCCCTTCGACTTGCCGTGACCTGCACGGTGCTCGCACCCACCGACCGACCATCTGGGCTGCCTTGCAGATTCCCAAGATGTTAGTTGATCGCACAACGTCGGTCGGGTGGGACACGTTCTGCTGCTAGTGTTGTGAGTGTTGGCCGTACTCTGAATGCGATGGTTTCGTATCAGTCGGTTCGTAACGAAGTAGTTTGCTACTCTGTTGTACTGAACAGGACGGCCTGGTCTTGTCTAGAATCGTATAACATGTAAAGCACCCGACGCTCGTATAATGTGTGATTGCGTTGGTTGGTAAGTGCTTATTACTATTTTCCTTCATATTTTACTTTTATATCGGTTTGCATCAGTGTGTAGCAGCATTTTCCTTATCGCACCTGTACTTCTCGGGTTTGAGATTTTTTTTTGGACTAATGTGACATGCAGGGTTCGATGCTTGCGCAATATAAATATATTGTTAAATGCTTGTAACTATTTGCTTTTATAATTATTTTTTATATATATTTGTATTAGCACGTAGCAGCAACTTCTCTCTTGTTCGACTAATGGTTTTAATGTATTTTTTTTTATGGCAAGCAAAGGAAAACAGATTTAATAAGTTGTGTAAAGTGTATCGCCGTTGCTGCATTGTAGTCATTTTTGCGGTTGGTCCTTCTGTTCATTCGTTATTTATCATGTCGGCGTACATACTAGCTTTTACTGAGCTTCTTGGCATGATATTGACAATGATATCACTATTATGGACTGTAGCTCCATCGGGTATTTTTTATTTATTGTGACTCGTTATTGCATCATTCTCGTGATGTTCTTGCATATATGCCAGTCCTTTATTGTTTGTTATGTGACTGATTTTTCATTTACAGGGCAGTTTCATATCTTTTTCACATGGTTTCACCGACTCTTGAGCTAGGCTGATGTTGTTTATTTATATTAACGCATACATTTTTCAGTGTAACCACTTGATTTTTTAATATATGTTTGGTTGTTAGGGGTTACTCAGGCTAACGATGACTCAGGCCACCGGACATTGGGCTGGACTGATGGTGTTAGTCGTTCACATCATAGTCAATTTCGCAGTGCTGACTCCTCACTGCTGACCCCATAGTGCCGACCACTCAGTGCTACTTTCACGCAGTACCGACGTAGAGCAATTCTGTTTAACAACCGGTCAGTTTCTATGGTTGCAATAATTTCAATCACTATCCAACTGGTCGAATACGAAGCTATGTTGTAATTCTCTGTGCAGTAGCGTAGAGGGAAATGAGTATACACCTATTTGCTAGACGAGTGCATTTAAGGCCGATGCGTGTGTGTGTGCTATATCAGACCCTACATTCCTACATGCAGCAATAACTTTGCGACGCGACTGTATGTATACCTTTATTTACTTTACATATGTGGACGATTGTTACAGGATCCCGAACTTCAAAGGTTTGGAAATGCTGACCAACTATGATTGTAACAGGACTTAAGGTCTACTTGCCATGATCTCCTTGATTGCAGTCGGAAGTTATGACTGTGATATGAATTTAGTGGTCGTAGCTTCGGAGGCTGGGAAACGTTGGGCAACTATTATTATAAGAGGCCTTTAGCTGTACTTGTCCCTACCAAATTGTTTGGCATCGGAGGTGATGCCGATAATATAGATTTGTTGACTATTGCTTCTGTGGGTGGGGAATGGTAGCCAACTATGCTTATACGATGGCCTAAGTTGTACTTTACCCTGCGGTCCTTTTCGTTGTCAAAATTACATCTATGTTATGAATTTGGTGGCTATAGACCCAATGGGTGGGAAATGGTAGCCAACTATGCTCATACGAGAGCTTAGGGTGTACTTGACACTACCCTCCTGTTCTCGGTCGGCGGCCATGTCTATGCTATGAATTTGCCGGCTACAGCTTCGGTGGATAGCAAATGTGGGTCGGCTATTCTTATAAGATACCTTAAAGTTTACTTGAACTTACCACCCTGTTCTTCATCAGAGGGGATGTTTATGATATGAATTTGATGCCTACAGCTTGGGTGGGTGGGAAATGGTGGGAAACTATTCATATAAGTGGACTTAGGACGTGCTTGACCCTGCAGCCCTGTTCATCGTCGGGGGCGACGACTATGTTATGAATATGGTGACTATATATTTAACAGTTTGGAAATTACAACCAACTAAGTTTATATGTGGGTTTAGGGCCTACTTGACCCTGTGGACCTTTTCGTCGTGGAGTATGATACCTATGTTATGAATTTGGTGGCTTTATCTTAAACAGTTCGGAAAGTACATCCAACTATGCTTTTAAGTAGGCCTCGGGCATAGTTGATCCTGCGACCCTTTTCGTAGTCGGGGGGTGATACATATGTTATGAATTTGGTGACTCAAACGGTTCGGAAATAATAGTCAACTATGCTTATAAGTGCGCTTAGGTCATACATGACCCAGCGGTCCTTTTCATTGTCGGGGGCGATGTATATGCTATGAATTGGTTGACTATATATTAAATGGTTAGGAAATTACAGATAACTATGCTTATAAGTGGGCTTAGGACGTACTGGATGCGTGCGCGCGGTGTGACTCTATGCTAGCGTGCGTGGGCAGGCCTCTCTCCATGTCGCGCAGGTGGAATGACAGAGCACGAGACTCGTCCCCTCCAAGATGTTAGGTGAAAGAAGACCGGAATGAATATGAGAAAACCAAAGTTACATGGAGGGACAATGAACTCGAACATTCTGCAGGCAAGATGGATGGTGCTGGCATAGAATGATAGAGCGTGAATGTTAGGGCCTCGCTCCGTGTCGTGCAGGTGGAATGTCAGAGCATGAGACTCGTCCCTGCCAGGATGCTAGGTGAAATGAGACCAGAAGGAATATGAGAAAACCGGGGTGGAATGTTAGAGTATGATGTGAGAAGCTGCATAGTGGGTGCAATGAACACGAACATTCTAGGGTAACCCTTCCACACCTCACTTCTCGTCCCCGAAAAAGGAGTCNCATAGTGGGTGCAATGAACACGAACATTCTAGGGTAACCCTTCCACACCTCACTTCTCGTCCCCGAAAAAGGAGTCGATTAGCCACATTGTGGAGTCATGCTATTTTTGGACTCAGTGCCTTATATGAATTTTGGCAAGGAAAATTTCTGCAGGAAAATGGTTTGGTTTTGAGGGAAATACGGGATATTTTGGGCGTTTTTGAGGAAAAAAGGCCAATTCCAAGGGAAAAAAAGGGAATATGGCCGTGGCGAGGAATGGCAGAGCAGAAGGTTGCCTCGTGACATCATCCAAGATATCCNGGGAAAAAAAGGGAATATGGCCGTGGCGAGGAATGGCAGAGCAGAAGGTTGCCTCGTGACATCATCCAAGATATCCGCGGCTCGTCCTCTCGTCCTTGCCAGGGCACCAGGTGGCGCCGAACCGCTCATTTCCTGCTACTGCTGGGAACATTTTGATGATGGTGCACATGTGGCAGAGGGGGAATTGATCGCGATAGACTCTGCCTAAACGTGGAAATTTTTTCTATTGACGCTCATTTCCTCCCCAATATTCATTCTGCTGCTGCCTTGTCTCCTGTCTCACCCTAACTCATCCTCTCTCCAGGGTATTTTAGAGCGACTGTTTTGCCCTTCCTGTACGATAGCCGGTTCCTTATATTTGATATATGAAAAAAAGTCATTTATTCTTTATTAGGTGGTTGAAGGCATAAGGTATAAACGCAAATACCATAGCTAAACTTAAATATATTTGGCATTGCGGAATATTGTTTTGTTAAGAATATATGTAAGTCACATCGATGTTATGGGAATATAATTTATTAATGCAATAAAGTCCAATTAACTTAACATTAACTCCGAGTCTGTGCATATAGGTTATAGGGACTCACAGATAAAGCCAAGTTTTACAGCTGTGCTTCGCATTGAAGCCGAATCCAGAATATTTCGCAATGTAGTCGGCGTGCGGTGACGATTGTTAAATCGAATTTCATCCAGAATTTAAGATGTGTGGTATCCTTGGTACTTACATACGTTGATGAAGTCAGCATTGTGTGGAGTCAGTCCTGTATTTATTAAGTTTTGTTTTCAGCCTACTTTCGGAAGGAAATATATGCTTATGCAACCACCTGAATGTCTGTCTGGAATGTTTGTCCCCTCTCCTATAATAACTTTTATACCCGACAACCGAATTCCACCAAGCTAGGTTCACATATAGTATTTAATAAGGACATCTGACGTTTATAGTTTTCTATTACGTCAGGTACTTATTTTAAAAATGGCGGAAATTTTTAAATTAGGTTTATTTATTTATTTATTTTATAATATATTTAAATTCGGGAACCATTTAACCAATTTAAACAAAATATGGCCCGTTGATAGTGCATGGTATAAGTATTTAATTTAGGAAGCGATAATATCACTAATCTGCCATTTTGGGAAACAATACAAATTAAAAAAATAAAACCTTTCCGTTGTATATCGGTAACCATTTAACAGATTCAAACAAAATTTAGCGCATTAACAGTGCATGATGCATTAACTTAAAAAACCTTTAATATTATTAGTCAGTCATTTTGCAAGATAGTGTAAATTGAAAATAATGAAGTTTTTGCATTATATATTGGGAACCATTCAATCGATATACAACATTTATGCCATATCTCGGGAACCAATAATCTAATTCTCACAAAATTTTTCACATAAATAGTACTACAGTGGGGCCATGTAAACTTACATTATTCAAGTGGGTCAGATATATTTGTTTATAATATCTATTAAATAATTTTACAAATTTTAAATAACCTATTTACGCTTACTGTATCGATTAGGCACATTATAAATGCCTGTGTTAGGCCTTTTTGTACGATAGTGTCAAATGAGAAACTAAAGCATTAATGCCATATCTCGGAACCAGCCATCCTATTTCCACTAAATTCCACACACTAGTAATGCTATGGTAGGCAATGTAAACTTACATGATTTAAGGGACTTATACTCTTGTTTACAAATTGTTCACTTGTATTGCAATTGTTTCTGGTTCCATTTATAATGATATCGTTATCAACGTGACATCAAGACCAACCTACCATCTAATCTTTTAAGAACTTCATCAACAATATTTGCATTCGTGTGGAGGAACGTAGGCTCATCAGCTGTATCGATAACTTCTTGTTCACTCTGTTAGAAACCATAGGATAGTGTAAGGAAAATACGAGGAAAATGGAGGAATGTGTGACGAAATTGTAGGAATGTGTGAGGTAAATATAGCAACAGCTGAGGGAAATGTAGGCACGCCTGATGAAACTGTGAGAATGCCTGATGAAACTATGAGAATGCCTGATGAAACTGTGGGAACGTCTGATGAAGCTATGGGAACGCCTAATAAAACTGTAGAAACATCCGAGAAAAAAATAAAGGATGGTGTGTACTGTAAAAAATACGCGAATGACTGCACAACATATGGGGGAACTTAAACAAAATGATGGAGCGACTGTGAAAAATGTGGGAGTGCCTAAAGGAAAATATATGAACGCGTGAGGAAAGAGAAGGATGGCTCAAGGAAGGATGGCCCGAGGAAAGCGATGAAAGGCGTAGGATCTCATGAGTAATATTGTTTGGAATATTAATTAAATGCTAGCGAATGACAGAAGTTATATGCATAACTCTTATTCCCTAAAGGTAATTGCACAATAGCTAAATAAAGGTGGACTTTGATATATTCGATATAAAAACATTGGAATGTTGCTATATATAATATATGTGAGGATATATGAGGGTGAAGAAGGTTTTGGGTGATACATAAACACATAGCAATTGAAGAAACTGTCAGTGTATAATTAGGTGTGGACCCGATGACTTTGACGATAACTACAGCATCTATTACACCATCGACCTCGCCACCAACACTGGGATGTCTCTACTGCTTTAACGCCAATATAAAGAGGAAAAATGATGTTATTGTGGAAATGAATCGACGAAAGGGTACAGTGCTCATTTGCATGAAAATTGGTGTATGCAACGCCTTCCCTATACGGTTTTCATCTGAAAAAATTGGGATACAGTTTAAAAGGGGGAAATAATATTGAGAAAGCATGACAAGACCTGCAAAATAACATCAGTTCTTCCGTTGCATTCGCGCCATAGCATCAATACTATGTCCCATAATTCCCTGCCTGTATATGTGTGTGTTGGTGGGTGAGTGTGTGTGTTTGGATGAGTGTTAAAGATGAATACATGTGTATATTATTTTTTGTAATCTCTTTATAGCATAATGTTTTGTTTTTTCTGAAAAATTGTTTTTAAAGTAGCAATTGTAAAGCCGTTCTTTTGTCAAGTACATATTTTATATCCACTTTTCTGTTAGGTTATCAACATTAGTTGATTTTTACTGTTTTTGCATTGGCGTAGCGAAAATTTCATTTTGTAATTACAATTATTACTTATTATCCGAAGAAACCGTTGTAGAAAAGTTCACATTGCCTTAACTTCGCCACATAAATAAATACGTTATTATTATAATTTGCGAGTCAATGGCCGAGGTGAGCACTGACGTAACATCTGCCGACCAACAAGGACCGATGATAACGTCACTACAGACAAGCGAAGGAGATATGACGTCATCACTGATCAAGATCAAGGTATCTACAGTGTTTGCACCGGCAGTAGCGGCGACGACTCTGAACTCTCAGGATTCGTATCAAATGCATCTACTGCAGCGAACTTTTTAAGTTAAGACACCTTGCTCGAAGACACGGAAGACCTACCTGTAAGAAGAACCTTCACCACATGATATACTTGTGTGATAAGTATGGCAAGCAGATGTCGCTAAAATTTAAACTGGACAGACATATCAAGATATGTCGGTTTTCTATCAACCCTGTGCCGGGCAATTATACTGGTTCCGGTGGCAGACAGAGTGATTGGTGGTAACGGTAGTTTTTGAAGTATGACTTAAATGCGTGAAGAACTCAAATGGGATAAATTGATATGCACAATGTGATGTTTAAAAAAACAGAAATGGTGATTTGCATAATCTATGCTTGTTGTGTTATGCTTGCCATTGTAGTTAGTAGAATAACTTACAGATAGACTGGCGAGCTCAGTAGTTATTCAAACTGCGAAGGGTGAAGATCAGCTACAGAGAATGTGCTCTTATTCGAAGATAGAAAGTATTCAGGAAAGTTCTTACTGTTCTCACTGAAAGAAGACCTATTCTAACATCTACAAACTCCGGCAGTATGAAACTGGTTGTCATCAGAATTGTAGAGCATGTTACGTTCACATGTGAAAAGTGAAAATATCAGTTTGGGAAGCAAATCAATGTGAAAATACATCTTAAAACATGCAAAGCTTCTCTACATTGCCTGCCAAGTGTTATATATTGAAATTACCGAGGAAATACAGTGGTTCATCTGTGAATTTTGAGACTAGCTTTTTGCTCCCACAAAGACATCCATGGCGCGAGGAGAACCATCCGTTAGACATATAACTGTGATAAGTGCTGTCGAATGTTGGCGAATGCTGACAATTTAAATATACATTTGAAATTCTGTAAAGGAAAGGATACACTTACATCTGCTGAAAAACGAGACATATTTAATTTATACCGAAGAATTGCGCTCAATCTGCCATGAATGGCGTATCAGATATTACTCTTGCAACATCATCTGATCGTACATCACAACCTAACTCAGTGCTTCTTCCTGAAACAATCTGCATTCATAGGCCTTCTAAAATATTATAGTGCATCGAATTTGACAATTAGTACATCGAAATGTTTGCTCGTTCCTGTTGAATGTTAAATATAATAAAATAAAGCAAATTATGGAAGGGATGGAAACATATGGTGCTGTCAAATGCCTGGACTGTAGCTATACAAAACTTGAGCCCCATGATGGTGAATGTTGCATTAGACCTTCAAGAGCTCGAATGTACCTATGTACAATGTAGATAAAATAGAAAGCACCGTTCACAATAGTATAAACAAGTTATGCCAAGATGAAGAAAATTATTAACAAGGGTTCGAGTTGGACCCTGGATTCATTAAATCATCTAGAGCTGAGAGCAAGTGGACTCAATCCACTTGGTAAATAGACACATACTGCTTATTCTTGAGGTTTCAACATAATATAACAACTTTATAACTGTAATTTGAGGCGTAAGCTCAGTTGCTAATTACGCTTGAAAAATATATGTATTTATTGTTGTGGAAATCGATTAGAATTAAATAAGTTGGGAATGCTTGGANGAATTTGACAATTAGTACATCGAAATGTTTGCTCGTTCCTGTTGAATGTTAAATATAATAAAATAAAGCAAATTATCGAAGAGATGGAAACATATGGTGCTGTCAAATGCCTGGACTGTAGCTATACAAAACTTGAGCCCCATGATGGTGAATGTTGCATTAGACCTTCAAGACCTCGAATGTACCTATGTACAATGTAGATAAAATAGAAAGCACCGTTCACAATAGTATAAACAAGTTATGCCAAGATGAAGAAAATCATTAACAAGGGTTCGAGTTGGACCCTGGATTCATTAAATCATCTAGAGCTGAGAGCAAGTGGACTCAATCCACTTGGTAAATAGACACATACTGCTTATCCTTGAGGTTTCTACATAATATAACAACTTTATAACTATAATTTGAGGCGTAAGCTCAGTTGTTAATTACGCTTGAAAAATATATGTATTTATTGTTGTGGAAATCGATTAGAATTAAATAAGTTGGGAATGCTTGGANCTAATTACGCTTGAAAAATATATGTATTTATTGTTGTGGAAATCGATTAGAATTAAATAAGTTGGGAATGCTTGGAAAAGTATTGTAAAAATGTAACCTTCTTGAAATGTTGGTTAGAAAATAACAAAACTTATTTAGTGTGCATGCTCTTAGGAAACCCCGATTTTCATCATGTATATTTGTGAAAACTTTCCGGCTGTGGAACTGATTTAAGAGGGGACTGTTTTGTAATGTAGAAAACGAAAATGTCAATGTGTCTGCAGTAATAAATTCACTTTAACATGTTCAGCATTTAATGTAACGGCAATATTAAATAATACTTTATGCGAGCTTTATGAGCAAATATTTTACCACGATATTTTTAGCACGATATTTTGTGCTGAATGGAATTAGCGTTGTGAGAAACGTCTCGACGGGAATCTATCACTCTGGAAAAATATTCGTTCTCGAAGTTAGCGAAATTACAGTCCGGTATTGCAATTTTTTGGGATTTCTATTTTGGTTCCTGAAAGTTGTAAATTTAAAGTATCGTGTTTAACATTTATTTATATCGTAGTCCTTCTTCAAGCCTTTGTTGAAAGTGTAAAGTTTAAATTACCAATGAAATTTGTTTAGGTTTTATGCTCACTGCAGTAAAACTCGGCATAATAATATCACATTTGGGCTGATAATTTCACCAAGTCTCCATCCATACATGATCACCAGTAATTATGTCCTTAACAATTTTGATTTTCAAAAGTGAAGTTAAGTTGCGCAAAATGCAAAGAAATGTAACCGGGGCTTTCAAAAATTCTCGATTTATCATGGACTAGCGGTCTCTTTCAGAGCCCAAGCAGTCTGCTACCGTGCCACATCTAAAACTGGTCCTAGTGAAATCTTGTCACCAAGGGAATTCGTAAATTTTTTTTGATCAGAAAATTAAAGACACAACTCTTATTACGAACTTGCATGAACATACTTAGCAAAATACAATAATAATATTTTCATATAGAACAAATTCTCTTAGTACATAAATCACTATCCCAACAGTTATTNTTAGCAAAATACAATAATAATATTTTCATATAGAACAAATTCTCTTAGTACATAAATCACTATCCCAACAGTTATTAAAAACTCTCTTGAAGCGAGTCTGTTGCAAGAAGTGGTTATTCCTGTACTGAACTATGTGAGCCTCGATTGAAATGGATGTGTTGCCGCGGTTACAAAACCTACATTGCTAATATAAGCATACTGCAATGTCATATGTATCAGAATTATCATACAAACAGGTTAACTGCGCTACGGTTACTGCACAGACGCAAATATTTGCCATTTAAACCAACACACCACTTTCTTAAGTATCCTTTTAGTCTAAAAAACTGGTACAATACAAAACCCAAACTAAGTAAGAGTAAGCATAATTAAATCACTCTAATTAGCAGTTCATTTTTTGTGTAAACCACTGAACCTAACAAGACCTAATCTATGATTTTAAGGTGACACCACACAAGCTCAACGTAAACTAACCGATCTTAGGACATTTACATAATCATAAGAACTATGTTTAGCAAAAATTTGGTGCTGCTAATTTCGTTGCTAAGCATCTTTCCAAAACAAAATACATACGTTCACTATAACCCACAGAGATTAGGTTGACATCGCACCGATAGCAGTTTGTCTCTTTAGAGCTATGTCTATGTCACCTGCCAGTTTGGGAAAAAATCTCGATCCAATTTATATACTTGCAGTCTACAGCAGTGCCGATCATCTCCAGCTATATAAATCTTTGCTAGTGTAATATTTTTTAAACCTCATTTCAGTATTCAATTCAGGAAACACTATAGTTTCGTAGATATATTTGATTGTATTATTACATTTAGTATTTTATTTATATCACATAAATTAATGATTTCATTATCCGTTTGAGCATCTTCAATTTATTTAATAACGTATATTCGTCCGATATTATGATATAATCCATCATAGTAAATATTGTAGTAATTTATTTATTCAGCTTATATAAAGTGTTATTTACGTATTTCAGTTAATTAAATGATTGTTTATTTATATTCGTAACTTTGATTTCGATTAATTTTTGATCTGTACTTTGAAAGCTACGTTTTTAATCCCGTATCGCCAGCAGACCCGTGTTTCATGAGAGATTGTTTCTCTACCAACCGGATATGCGATGCTGTTTTGCAAATTCTTAGTCACCATCTGAGGCTATTCTTTCCACACATTTCCCTGCAGCTGCAGTTCTTGCAAATTTTCTCGTCGTATCCCTGCCGCTTGGCGCGTGATTTCACATAAAAAATGCTACTTTTTTCACGCGTTATGTTCTTCCACCTCTGTGCCCTTCAGTACAATTTGCTTCTTCTGGATAGCATGCGACATCTATCGTCGTAAATCTAAGCTTTTCGTTCGTCTTATGTTTAGCACTTTTCCACTCGTCACACAGTGTCGTTAACTCACTTTCATCCCGCCGTCCAGCCAACATGTTTTGCTCTTGTCGTGCTGCGGGCATGATGGCATTTTGTGGCACCTAGTGCTCAATACAATGTAGTAATATATTGTTTGTGGCCATCATGTAGTCGGTCTTAGGACTAATTATTTTATTTGTGAGTCGTGTGTTTCCTTTTTTTTTAACTACCATTTGGTTCGGTGTTTCAAAATATAGTGCACCTGTCGGATATTCTCTGTCTTCCCTCCTTGGTGCATAACACTTCAGTTTTATAGTTCTTCTTGTGCACCAGTTATATTCGCACACTAAAATTTTGGTTACAATTTGTTTTATTGAGGGTGAAAGTGGCAGGTTAGTCTTTACTGCACGTGCCAGCCTAAATCTTACTGCACGATTTGGCCTAACATTTCTGCACGTGCTGGCAAATTCTTTTATTAATCATATTGTGCAATCTGCAAGTCGCCTCCCCTTTCCTTGTTGGAGGCGACGTAGTCAAGTTAATTTTCTCCATCCTGGTGTTCGACAGCGAACTATATAATATTTTTTTAGTCAGGATATATCTCTATTGTTCCCGTAGACTTGATGGTCGTCATGCAACTAAGTCTCTATGTAACTTTTATATGGGATAAAAAATTTTTTTAAAGCATTTTTATGCACATGGTTTTTTTTTAATGTGTTTACTTACGAACGTTTAATATTACGACATCTTATGGTATTTTTTAACTAATTATCAATACATTTTGTTTGGGGTATCCTTTTAGTGCAATTAATATCATTTCATTACGTTTAAGTAATGGATTAATTAATCTCTTTTATTGTGACAGCTTGTGAATTTTGGTGTCCTGAAGACCCTTTTAATTCTTACACATTCAAAACGGTGAGAAATTATTGCATTTTAATATTTTAATCGTATTGAAGAAATTTCCTTTATTATTATAATTATGTCATTTAAACGAGTATTATGTCAAGTTTACAATAAACTGTCATTAATTTATTTCAAATGATGATGAAAATAATTTTGGTTTTTCTTAATGTTTTATGAAAGAAAACTAATATAAATTTAAAGAAAACATTTAGTTACAATCACAAGTCACATCTTTATTGATAGACAATTATGACTTCCTCTGGGACTATATATATGTTTTTATTATACAAGTTTTGATGTAACATTCTCGCGTCCTGTGGTGCTCATTGTAACATACTTCAACTAAATTAGTACTTTTGTAAGCCAATATAGGCAGGGTAACTTCATACATTTTTAATTGTAGTGCCACTTTATCCAGTGAATGATTATTTCCACTATCTGTGATAGTTCATTCATTTTTATTCTGTGAGCCAAACTCGGTGTAAAGGTTGCCAGGGAAGTTGTTTATTTTCGGAAGACAGCAGTTTATTTTCACTAACTGTAAATTAATTTTTATTTTAAAATTCATGGCTTACTTCAATGTGATAAAATATTGAATATGATTTAATATGTGTAAATATTGTTCTAAACCGACATCTCTGCCACGCGGTTGGTAAGTTGATTTAATATAATACTTAAAACTAGGAATTATTTCGTACTTTGTGTCCAATTTCACCTCAGATGTCTGAGAAAGTAATAGTCTAAAATTTAATATAGNATGTCGGAGAAAGTAATAGTCTAAAATTTAATATAGTCGGAGCTTAATTATTTATTGAAGTACTTACCTGTGCAACCGTACATGCGATTAGGAAAAAATGATACTATTCTGCTTTTTAATTACATTTGAGAAATACATATTAAATGATGCAATATTATTTAGATATATGAAGTATTGCGTGCTTAAAGTATTCAGATGGACATATTAATTCTGGTTCCCATATAAAGAATGCTTTGTATATTTATAATTTTTTTTGGTATACTCTCTCTCTCTATTGTGCCATGTACGTTCACCCAGAATTATAATGTATTAACGCTTTCTATTTGACTTTATGAGCATATTTGATTGTATTTATTGCTTCTTTTTATGTTTGTTTGTGCCAGGTCCTTTGGTAATCCTATCTCTTTATTTTGCCACTTGGTTTGCTGTGGGTTTGTGCCATTTGGTTTGTTGTTTGTGCTAAGACTTGAGACATTTCGGTGTCATTAGAAGTCGATAGTATATTTTATTCGTTTCTTATCTTTTGGTCGTACATATGCACAAGTCATAAAGGTGATGCCATGCCGCAGCACGTTTCTCCCTTAAATCTGTATGCAACAGCTTTAATACGTATGAAACACAAGTTCTTCCAAAAGTTGTGGTAAAGGTAACACCATTACACGACATGGCATTATCGTAATACATTTATACTAGATGTCACCTAGCCTACGTGATCATGCTGTAGCACCATGAGTACGGATGAATCGCAGTGTCTGCATTGAGTTTACGTGTGTAGTGTACGGTTAAGGTATGTGGCTATACAATGACGTCATAACAGTAGCCCAGGAAAGCAGTGTGTACCATCCGTAATCCTTGTATGCTAGAATGCAACTGAAAATACGTTCCCCACGTCTTTGTGTATGGTCATAATGGTGTTACGTCGGGTGATAACTGGTACAGTATAGTCATAATGTCATATCGGAGGTTTCTGCAATAGTATTATAACAAATCGTTTTGTATTATTTATTTAGACAAATTTATTTTTAGTTTGTGACGTCTAATTTCAATTGTTGTGTCCTATATGTAATTCGATAGGGCATGTGAAGTAATATGTGTTTAGCTGTTATTAGACTATATTAAAAGTGTAGCAACGCACTACACTTTGCACATATAAGTGCGTTGATCGGTAAGCAGTAACATATATTATTAGGAGACGNTTAGCAAAATACAATAATAATATTTTCATATAGAACAAATTCTCTTAGTACATAAATCACTATCCCAACAGTTATTTAGAACTAAAAACTCTCTTGAAGCGAGTCTGTTGTAAGAAGTGGTTATTCCTGTACTGAACTATGTGAGCCTCGATTGAAATGGATGTGTTGCCGCGGTTACAAAACCTACATTGCTAATATAAGCATACTGCAATGTCATATGTATCAGAATTATCATACAAACAGGTTAACTGCGATACGGTTACTGCACAGACGCAAATATTTGCCATTTAAACCAACACACCACTTTCTTAAGTATCCTTTTAGTCTAAAAAACTGGTACAATACAAAACCCAAACTAAGTAAGAGTAAGCATAATTAAATCACTCTAATTAGCAGTTAATTTTTTGTGTAAACCACTGAACCTAACAAGACCTAATCTATGATTTTAAGGTGACACCACACAAGCTCAACGTAAACTAACCGATCTTAGGACATTTACATAATCATAAGAACTATGTTTAGCAAAAATTTGGTGCTGCTAATTTCGTTGCTAAGCATCTTTCCAAAACAAAATACATACGTTCACTATAACCCACAGAGATTAGGTTGACATCGCACCGATAGCAGTTTGTCTCTTTAGAGCTATGTCTATGTCACCTGCCAGTTTGGGAAAAAATCTCGATCCAATTTATATACTTGCAGTCTACAGCAGTGCCGATCATCTCCAGCTATATAAATCTTTGCTAGTGTAATATTTTTTAAACCTCATTTCAGTATTCAATTCAGGAAACACTATAGTTTCGTAGATATATTTGATTGTATTATTACATTTAGAATTTTATTTATATCACATAAATTAATGATTTCATTATCCGTTTGAGCATCTTCAATTTATTTAATAACGTATATTCGTCCGATATTATGATATAATCCATCATAGTAAATATTGTAGTAATTTATTTATTCAGCTTATATAAAGTGTTATTTACGTATTTCAGTTAATTAAATGATTGTTTATTTATATTCGTAACTTTGATTTCGATTAATTTTTGATCTGTACTTTGAAAGCTACGTTTTTAATCCCGTATCGCCAGCAGACCCGTGTTTCATGAGAGATTGTTTCTCTACCAACCGGATATGCGATGCTGTTTTGCAAATTCTTAGTCACCATCTGAGGCTATTCTTTCCACACATTTCCCTGCAGCTGCAGTTCTTGCAAATTTTCTCGTCGTATCCCTGCCGCTTGGCGCGTGATTTCACATAAAAAATGCTACTTTTTTCACGCGTTATGTTCTTCCACCTCTGTGCCCTTCAGTACAATTTGCTTCTTCTGGATAGCATGCGACATCTATCGTCGTAAATCTAAGCTTTTCGTTCGTCTTATGTTTAGCACTTTTCCACTCGTCACACAGTGTCGTTACCTCACATTCATCCCGCCGTCCAGCCAACATGTTTTGCTCTTGTCGTGCTGCGGGCATGATGTCATTTTGTGGCACCTAGTGCTCAATACAATGTAGTAATATATTGTTTGTGGCCATCATGTAGTCGGTCTTAGAACTAATTATTTTATTTGTGAGTCGTGTGTTTCCTTTTTTTTTTTATTATCCATTTGGTTCGGTGTTTCAAAATATAGTGCACCTGTCGGATATTCTCTGTCTTCCCTCCTTGGTGCATAACACTTCAGTTTTATAGTTCTTCTTGTGCACCAGTTATATTCGCACACTAAAATTTTGGTTACAATTTGTTTTATTGAGGGTGAAAGTGGCAGGTTAGTCTTTACTGCACGTGCCAGCCTAAATCTTACTGCACGATTTGGCCTAACATTTCTGCACGTGCTGGCAAATTCTTTTATTAATCATATTGTGCAATCTGCAAGTCGCCTCCCCTTTCCTTGTTGGAGGCGACGTAGTCAAGTTAATTTTCTCCATCCTGGTGTTCGACAGCGAACTATATAATCTTTTTTTAGTCAGGATATATCTGAATTGTTCCCGTAGACTTGATGGTCGTCATGCAACTAAGTCTCTATGTAACTTTTATATGGGATAAAAAATTTTTTTAAAGCATTTTTATGCACATGGTTTTCTTTTTAATGTGTTTACTTACGAACGTTTAATATTACGACATCTCATGGTATTTTTTAACTAATTTATCAATACATTTTGTTTGGGGTATCCTTTTAGTGCAATTAATATCATTTCATTACGTTTAAGTAATGGATTAATTAATCTCTTTTATTGTGACAGCTTGTGAATTTTGGTGTCCTGAAGACCCTTTTAATTCTTACACATTCAAAACGGTGAGAAATTATTGCATTTTAATATTTTAATCATATTGAAGAAATTTCTTTTATTATTATAATTATGTCATTTAAACGAGTATTATGCCAAGTTTACAATAAAATGTCATTAATTTATTTCAAATGATGATGAAAATAATTTTGCTTTTTCTTAATGTTTTATGAAAGAAAAATAATATAAATTTAAAGAAAACATTTAGTTACAATCACAAGTCACATCTTTATTGATAGACAATTATGACTTCCTCTGGGACTATATATATGTTTTTATTATACAAGTTTTGATGTAACATTCTCGCGTCCTGTGGTGCTCCTTGCAACATACTTCAACTAAATTAGTACTTTTGTAAGCCAATATAGGCAGGGTAACTTCATACATTTTTAATTGTAGTGCCACTTTATCCAGTGAATGATTATTTCCACTATCTGTGATAGTTAATTCATTTTTATTCTGTGAGCCAAACTCGGTGTAAAGGTTGCCAGGGAAGTTGTTTATTTTCGGAAGACAGCAGTTTATTTTCACTAACTGTAAATTAATTTTTATTTTAAAATTCATGGCTTACTTCAATGTGATAAAATATTGAATATGATTTAATATGTGTAAATATTGTTCTAAACCGACATCTCTGCCACGCGGTTGGTAAGTTGATTTAATATAATACTTAAAACTAGGAATTATTTCGTACTTTGTGTCCAATTTCACCTCAGATGTCTGAGAAAGTAATAGTCTAAAATTTAATATAGTCGGAGCTTAATTATTTATTGAAGTACTTACCTGTGCAACCGTAAATGCGATTAGGACAAAATGATACTATTCTGATTTTTAATTATATTTGAGAAATACATATTAAATGATGCAATATTATTTAGATATATGAAGTATTGCGTGCTTAAAGTATTCAGATGGACATATTAATTCTGGTTCCCATACAAAGAATGCTTTGTATATTTATAATTTTTTTTGGTATACTCTCTCTCTCTATTGTGCCATGTACGTTCACCCAGAATTATAATGTATTAACGCTTTCTATTTGACTTTATGAGCATATTTGATTGTATTTATTGCTTCTTTTTATGTTTGTTTGTGCCAGGTCCTTTGGTAATCCTATCTCTTTATTTTGCCACTTGGTTTGCTGTGGGTTTGTGCCATTTGGTTTGTTGTTTGTGCTAAGACTTGAGACATTTCGGTGTCATTAGAAGTCGATAGTATATTTTATTCGTTTCTTATCTTTTGGTCGTACATATGCACAAGTCATAAAGGTGATGCCATGCCGCAGCACGTTTCTCCCTTAAATCTGTATGCAACAGCTTTAATACGTATGAAACACAAGTTCTTCCAAAAGTTGTGGTAAAGGTAACACCATTACACGACATGGCATTATCGTAATACATTTACACTAGATGTCACCTAGCCTACGTGATCATGCTGTAGCACCATGAGTACGGATGAATCGCAGTGTCTGCATTGAGTTTACGTGTGCAGGGTACGGTTAAGGTATGTGGCTATACAATGACGTCATAACAGTAGCCCAGGAAGGCAGTGTGTACCATCTGTAATCCTTGTATGCCAGAATGCAACTGAAAATACGTCCCCCACGTCTTTGTGTATGGTCGTAATGGTGTTACGTCGGGTGATAACTGGTACAATATAGTCATAACGTCATATCGGAGGTTTCTGCAATAGTATTATAACAAATCGTTTTGTATTATTTATTTAGACAAATTTATTTTTAGTTTGTGACGTCTAATTTCAATTGTTGTGTCCTATATGTAATCCGATAGGGCATGTGAAGTAAGTATGTGTTTAGCTGTTATTAGACTATATTAATAGTGTAGCAACGCACTACACTTTGCACATATAAGTGCGTTGATCGGTAAGCAGTAACATATATTATTAGGAGACACAACCAAAATAATTGTACTAGGATATACCAGTGATGAGATGATTAAAACCTGTAGTAATATTTAAAAATAACGATTCCTAGTACAAAATACATGGTTGCTGCAAAACCGTCTGTATTATACATCAAATAACATTAAATGCTGATACAGGTGTAACAGCATCGTGGATGGATAAAACATACTGAATTCCAGTTAAAACGCATTGCAGATTGTTATTACCAGCCAGCCGTATGTACATCTCTTACAAGCAGCGTACCACATCCAGATAGTTTCTAATTTGCTCGGTAGGGCGTCACTGTCCTTCGTTTGGTCATATTCCACGTATTATTGGTAGCAACAAGCTNGGTTTCTAATTTGCTCGGTAGGGCGTCACTGTCCTTCGTTTGGTCATATTCCACGTATTATTGGTAGCAACAAGCTGACGAAGAAACCATTATTCTGTTAGATAAACTGACACTGGAAAAACTTACAGACAACTTTAAAGAAAGGTAAGCTGGCCACATTGGTTTCGATATATACTTATGTCTTGTTGTGTTTACTAGGTTGTATGTTTTAAAACCGTCATTTCGATGTCGCTACGTGACACGTAAAGGGCGCCACTACAAAGAACCCTTTGTTTTAAAATAAATTGTAACGTAACCAGTGTACTTGTTTCATTTAATATTCATAGTTTTTTTCTGAGGACTTTTGACTAGTTACACTTAGCAAATTTCTGTGTCCAACAAAAGTAGTTTTTTTTCAGATGTATTACGAATATGTGTCAGTTTATAGTGCATGAAATTAACTGAACGAATCAGGATATTTAAAGTAAGTATTTATTTAACTAACGAAATTCAGAGGAGACGGACTATTTTTATGTCATCTGGGTCCAGTGATTTGAATAAATTATGTTAGTAAAGTGTTTCTTTCTTAAATATGATGCCATACTCGTGTAAACAAATTATTACACAAATCCTTCATAATATTTCACAAAACAAACGCGCCTAATGTAATATTTATGAAATGGATGAAAAAGTGGTTTTGGTTAACTTCACAGTAGTTATTTTTGGTTTTGGAGTAAATATAATTTTGGTATTTTTAAGTTTCCTTTGGAAGCCATATAGGAAAATGCATGTATTTCCGTGGCTCCAGTACTAACTGATAAAGCGAAATTTATGTTTTTCAATATGCTCAACTGAATACAGCTGCATAAAATGTATGTTGATATCATGTCTGAGGTACTTGTTATGCAGCAGTTTTATTCTTTTTTGAGGTGGTGAGAAAACTTTGCAAACTGCATTGTTCTATTTTTAAAATCCACAGTGACCACACGGAGAGTAAAATAAGGATATAACCTCTTTAAATGAGTGTTTTTCTTACTTGAACAATGGGGAAACGGTAATAAGGTTCTAATCGTAGGTATCACCATGCTTGGAAATACAAAATGTATGATGCGTTACGCATATTGGAAGTGTTAGAAGCGGCACTGTCACAACCCTCACACACCCTCCCCCGGCCAGCTTAAACCAGTGTAGGGCCTCCCGGACGACACTTGTTACCCATTAACGCATGCCGTGGTCAAGCCGCGGTGGGGTAGCACTTCCTGCCCACGGACCTCTCCCCCACCCCCTTAGCGAGCCCCTTGAAACTTGTACATGCTTACGAAATGACGAGATATGCTGGTGACTTCCGAATACGAGAGAAATTAAAACACGTGCTGAAGGAACATGTACAGCAGAATAAGATGACAGTGTATGGCAGGGGCAACTGGACCACACCCACCCCACCTCCACCAACAAGAATCATGGCATGTATATGAAGTATTTTTTTTTCCAAAGTCTTCCTCCTCCTCCCTCCCCCAAATAGGGAGACACATGTAGGAATCTAGGGAGGACACTCAGATAGTTGAAAAGCAGTTTTTCGAGACAAGGGAAGGAGTCAGTCATATCGGGGCAGGTTTTTAAGGCCCGAAGGCCAACACATCCTCCATCCTCCCGCACTGCAACTGTACTCTGGCGAGTAAAGCAGTGCACGCCACTTTCTCCTCTTGGTCTCTGCAGTAACCATTCACTTTTCTTTCTTGCTGTAACTCGGTATTCTATGGTTCTCTCATTAAAAACCTGTCTTACTCGCCATACTCCAACTTTTACTCTTTAAAGTCTTTACCTGAGTACCCCATCATGGGTCATCAGAAATTCGCCGATTACATCTATCAAAATTTTCCAATCACCTTCCAATTTTAGTGGCGAATTCATTCCAAATCTTATGCAGATGTTCGTCTTCCATTACTGTTCGAACTTCCAAGTAAATGCCCATTTCTTCCACTTGATTCTTAAACCCTTCTCTTAGGTCTTCTTTTTTCAGGCAGTTCGTTATAACATGCTGAACGGTGTCATCTACACCCCAGACCTCGCAAAGCAGGGAAACAACGAGCCGCAGGGTGTGAAGTTTGGCCTTAAAGTGTCCATGGCCGGTTAGCAGTTGCATGCTTGACTGTACATCAGGAAGAAGCTCGAAAGTCTGTCTGCCTCTCTCCGACTTCGACCATCTGTCTTGCCATTCATCTATGATGCCATCAAGAATAGCTTCCTTGTCTTCTTTCATCAGCCTGCCAGCCCGCGACCCCCCCGCCACGAGGCCCCTGTACCTGACCAAAAGGTCCGCAGGCAGCACTCCGGCGACCACCGGGAGAGACTCATTGGGGGCAGTCTTATATGCACTTGTCACGGTCAGCAGCGCTGCCCTCTGTGCACTTATCATTTTCCTTCTGTGCCACGAAAGTTCGGCACGATGGTGCCACATCACTGCTCCATAGGAGATTATAGCCTCAAAGACCGCCTTGTAGATTGTTCGCAGAGTTCTGAAGTTGAGGCCCCAACTAGTGTTGCCCAGTCTTCTAATCTTCTGGAAACCACCACCGACTTCCGTGACACATATTCAATTTGCTTTAGAAAGCTCATCCTGTCATCCATAATGACACCCAGATGCCTGAACTCCGTCACATACTTAATCGGATGTCCCCCAAAACACAAAGTCGGGTATCTTTGCAGCTTTCCCTTTACAAGCATAATCTTCGTTTTCTCCATGGAGAAGCTGAGCTTAGTGGGTTTTGACCACTCCCATGTCTTTTCCATTATCGTGTTGGCCTTTATTTCTATTTCCTTTCTGGAATTTCCAGACACCAGTATAAGGCCGTCATCTGCATACCCGAAGACTTTACATTCCGGGGGGAGTCCCATCTCAAGAATCTATCGAAGAGGATGTTCCATAAGATCGGTCCAAGGACCAACTCCTGGGGGCACCCCTTCGTTAACCTTTTCTTAACTTGCACGTTTTTGCTGGAATAGACACTCCATCTATTCTTAAAGAAATCCGGGATGACCCTATAGATGTTCATGGGGCATCTCTTCGTTTTTAGCCTGTACATCACCTCCGGCCACCAGGCATTGTCGAACGCGCCAGAAATATCGAGGAAGATGGCCATAATGTATTTGCTTGTGGACCCTCTTATTTTGCTCATGACGTCATGTAGAGCAAAATCAGTCCCCATTCCTCTTATGAAGCCATACTGGCATTCATTAAGTGTCCCCTCCGCTTCCAGGGCCATAGTTAGCCTCTTGTTTATCAGTTTTTCATAAACTTTGCCCAGTACCGGAAGCAATGTCAGCGGCGTATAAGATTTTGGGTCATCCAGATCCTTTTTGTTCTCCTTGTGCAGGATCCTCAGGCATCGAAGTTTCCAGGGGGAGAGGAACACTCCAGTTTGGAGACAGTCATTAACAATATCCAGTATATTTTCCTAGATTCGTGCATAGCACCTTTTAAGTATTTCGGAGGTTACCCTATCAGTACCAGGAGCCTTGCCATTCTTCATTCTGTATACTATGGCGGTGAGCTCCTCCATTTCGAATTCAGGTGCATCCTGTTCCTGCAGCACTATATCCATTGACTGTCTCTTAGCTGTGTGAACCTCCCCCTCTTCCTCCACAGAATCATCGGGCAGAAGTGTGTGAAGCTGGACTCCCATTGACCTTTCCTTATCCAATATAAGATTTCCATCTATTTTCATGCAAGGTGGTAGTGCCGTTTTCCTTAGTTTATTTACTGCCAGCTTGTACACAAGCCCGAATGGGTCTTCATTGCCCATTTTTGTCACAAAATCCTCCCAGGATTTAGCCTTCTTCTTCCTGACCCCGCTGAAGTAAGCCTGCTTTTTCTCCTTATAGGTTCTTGCAAATAATTTCCTCTCTTCTCAACACAGCTTGTGAAGATATCTCCTATCTCTTCTAAGGTCCTTCCGCTTCCGCTCCAGCTCTTGGTCCCACCACTAAATATTTGTAAGTCCCTTAGAAGTCTTCCGCAAGTTCTCTTCACACATTTCCCGGATGATTCGAGCTAATTGCTCGACTCGGTAATCCAGGGATCCCATGGTGTCGTATGTGTGCAGCTTACCCAGCAGGGCTCGGTCAAAGGCCGGCCACTCCGCCATGTTGTGGATATACCTGACCTCTCTTTCAAATTGCTCAGGTTAATGGACACCACCACCGTGAATCTCGAATGTGATCGGTCTGTGATCGCTCGAGCTCTCATTGGATACAGTCCAATGCTTTATCCAGTTGTTAGCCTTCCTGTTCATCACAGTGATGTCCAGGTAGTATTAAGTATCGTGGGCCTGCAAGACAAATATAGGGAGCTCACCCTCTTGGTTTGTCACATTCATGTCGTTCATAAGTAGGAATTGTCCCACTAGCTCTCCTGCCTCATCAGTGACGGGAGAGTGCCATATCTCGGATTTAGCTTTCACATCCGCGCAAACAATCAGGGGCTTCTCCCTCAAGGTATTTACTATAAAGCCCCATTTATCCAGATGGGTCTGCTTATCATCCCCGAACTGAAAGTACAAGGAGACCAACCAACACTCTGTAGTGCCTTTTGTCACTTGTACACAGGTGTGGTACGTATCTGACACACTTGCCATGGTAACTGTGTCCATATCTCTGTTGGCCCCCAGCACTCCAGCCCGGGGCGCAGTTACACATGTATACACATCGCCCCGCAGACCCACAACCTTATCAAAGGGAACATCCGGTTCTTGGAAAAGAACAATGTCAATTCCCAACTCCATCACAATTCTATTGAGCTCTGCAGCCACTGCCGCTGACTGTTGCATATTAAACTGCCCACATCGAATCACATTGCATGCCATAATCTCTCCTTGAGAGTTCAGCGGACAGGGCTCTCTGATAGGCCGGGCATTCTCTGGAGTCCACTCTATGCTCATGCGCTTGGCCCTTTTTCAAGCAGTTCGCACAGGTATCTTTGTGTTCCCTGTAATCTTTTTTCTGGCAGTTGCCGTATTCATGCCTAGTCTTACTGCACATTGAGCAAGTGGACTGCTTATCTCTGCATTTTGCAGCTATATGGCCCCACTGCTGGCATTTATAACAGCGCGAGAGCGAGATATAATCTCGCACTCGGCAACTGTCATATCCCACATAAATACTCTCCATTTCAATAAGTGCATTCCTCACTGATGGGTTACATTGGAGTACAACTTCGACCCTGTCCGCTTACCTCCGTCCGGTTATGTGACTAATGGTCACAACCATTTTAAAACTGTCAAGTGTGTGGCCTCCACACTTTTCTTTTCTGTAATTTTGCCGGAAAATTGTCTCCAGCAAATTCACATTGTCCTCATTACTGGGAACATCGTATACCACTATCTTGGGGCCACGCCTTTTTGGTGCCTCCAGCATTCAATCCCAAGGATTGAATTTTTGCGGCATTGTTAATACTTTGGAGAGTCTTTTCGTCCCCTGCCTCCACAAGTATTCCACCACCTCTAATGCCTCTAATATTGCGGATTTGCAATCCTTCTTCTTTGGGATCAAAGCCCTTCTTGAGAATCTCCCTTGTCTCAGAGCTTGACTTCTCACCTTCTGGATATACCAGGACTATTTTCTTGGCTGACTTAGGCTTTAAGTCAGCACCAGCCACCTGAGCATAGCTCCTAATTTCTGGCACTTCAGGCTTTGCAGGCCTTAAAGTTTCCTGTTTACCACCATTCTGCTCCACATGCCAGTAACTGGCTGTTCTGTATTAGAACACCGTATTCGTTTGCCTGGATTTGGCTAAGTTTTGGTATTAACCAGTTAGCCTGAGTCGAATTTATCATCGAGCTCTTGTTCGTAATCAATTCCTGCATAATTTCAACCAGTTCCTTGGTCTCTTTATGTGCCTTCATAACGTTGGCCCTTTCTTGCTCCAATGAGCCTCCCCCAGTTTGTTCATCTGTCTGATACCGTAGTTTCTTCTTTGCTTTACCTTCCTGTCCACTGGAGCTTGGCACGGTCTTTATCACCTCTTGCTGGCCTCATGGATGACCTGGGCACCACTCCCATATCCTGTGTCTCTGGGAACACGAGCCTGGAGGGTTTAAGGGGCTTTCCCTTCCTCCCTACCAGGGTTAATTCCTGAACTTTTCTTGTTGCTGCCTTCAGATCCTGTTCTTCCTCTTCAGAGGATGAGGATGCCACTTCTGATCCTTATGATATTATTTCCTCTTCCAATATTACTCCTGTAGATCCATCATAATCTGACTCATCCCTTAGCTCACCATCGTAAACCTCCTGTATCCAGGAGTCCACGATGGTTGACTTCACACTGTGTGTGCTCTTCCATATCTTGCGATAAATTCGCCTTTTGCCGGTTGAAAGAGGGAACTTATCCCTATTAAAACTGGGATCCCTCAGCCTTTCAAACGCAGCCAATGTCACCTCGCTAGGGATGAATTCCCTTTTGAGGTAGCCAGTGAAGTTCTTTCTCCTTTCCTTTAAAGGTGGAGATTTCTCCATAGACACAATTCCCAGATTCCCAGGACTTCCATGAGTCCATGCTTCTGCCCACGTGGGCTACCAGAAGCAGCCATGGTGCTCCCGCATCCGCGGGACCAGCACACAGAGTCTTATCTCTTCTGGAGAGTTTTTACACTAATCACTTACTAATCAAAGTACAGTACACAAGTCCGTATGTGCTCGCTTATGCAAGTCCCCAAACTTTACACTGACACTACACTTGAGATTAACAATATCCAATCTCCTTAAAACTAGGGAAGCCACAGGGCTACTCCTGTTAAGCCTGAGGCCGTAGGCCTCAGACCGGTTTAGTACCTTTTCTCCCGCTTAGCCGTTCGCGAGGAATCTCACCAAGATAATTATTGCCACACACAGGCTGAAATATAAGCCTGGTGGACTAATCACCTCGTAACCTGTTACTCCACCCGGCCACACAGAGGCGGGGAGACAGTATACCATGCTGTCCTCCTCAACTTCCCAGGCTACTGTTCAGTATCCAAGTGCAGCTTGAGCAACTTCTTCCTTTCTTTCTTTAACATGCGGAACCACTCACAGTAGGTTTAGCTCAGGGTGACACTTTCCGGTGTGGTACCATGAGAAAACCTGTCAGCCATATCAGGGCAGTCGGAAGCTGCGATACCCCGCGCCGGGAGAACAGTCGGCAGTCAGTACGAATCGTGCGCTGAGAGAGGAAGTCAAGTCAGTCAGCCGAGGCCGGGGGTTCGGGCCCCGGCCACGTCAATTCGCAGAAACAGTCAGTCAGGGAAACCCCGTCGCCGGAAAGCGACGAGCGGCAGGTGGCGCGGCATGCGGTACCACCACACTCGGGATGCGCAGGTAGTCAGGATCGGAAGCCGGATCGTGGAAGTCAACCGGGCGAGAATCACAACATTAAGGGGTCAGCCATATCGGGGCAATAGGAAGCTGTGATACTCCGCACCAGGAGAGTGCGTTACATCAGTCGTCAGTCAGTTGAATCGCGCAGTTACGTGAGAGGAAGTCCGTCGGGACGTCGAGAGGCCGCAGGGTTCGGGCCCCGGCAGAATCAGTTAGACAGAAGGAAATGACGCATTGACTGCGTGAAAAACATAAAAATTTTAAAGTTTTTTTTGCACTTGTGTCTATGTCAAGGTACCCGATCAGCTAATATTTGTTCAATTTAAGCGAGATTACAGGACAAATTAATTTATTACATTGTAATCAGGGAGCATGAGCGAAAGGGGTGTTTTATTTTATCGGGTTTCGCACTATTTATAAAAAAATTATTACATATATTACGTGAGGAGAGACATAACGTTTTGACGCTTAGAGACGTCAAACCTACCACAGTACCAAATTTTGGGAAAAGTACAAAATTGTTCATAATTTTTACTAATATAAAAATTATTACATTTTTTGTATTTTGTTATTTTATAAATAAAGAATTTCATAATGTTATTATATTTTTTATTCGGTGGATGAAAATGTTGATTTGCTTGATGTCGTCAAAATATTCATAAATGGATATCTCGATCCCAGGATTTGTCCAAGGACCCGCAATTATCTGGCCGTGCCTCGCTATGCCTCTTAATCATCTTTTCAAACACTAGTGAGGCTGTAAAAACCAGAACAATAACCATTATGGATTAGGTTAGCTTAGCCCACATTGGTTACGTAAGAACAGTTTTAGAATACCACACTCAAGTGAAAAGTATCGTTTTAATACTTTTAAGAAATCTTCTCAACTGTAATGACGTACGCATCATACGCCTCAACTACAGTGCATTTTGTGTTCACTCTAGGAGCGCTGTACGACTCAAGCACCTACCACTCAATCACGCAGCCAAATTAACATCTAAACGCCGCCACTCTGGTTTCTCCCCATTTACCTGTCAAAACCAGAATTTTGTTATAAGTGAGAAACATGAGTATTGACATTTGACAAATTTGCAACATTAAAAATAAATTTGCTAATCACGTCACAAAATACAGTATGATGAAATTTTTTTTCTTCAAATAACGACTTTTTTAACATACTTTTTCACTTACTAACTTGGATTAGAAACAAAACGTATTTTGAGAGGGAAAGGAGGTTGACATACTTAAGAGGTAAATTATGCCAAACCTAAGTTATAGATACAGAATCAATTTTCATTTTTCCTTGTATGAAGAAGGGGTTTCTATAGTCGAGAAGATGTCAAATGAATTTTGCAAGCTTTTTATGCATTTCCAGTTCTATGATTACCGAACGGGCCAACTTGTTAGTGCTTAGTCGCGAAGTACGTACGAGACGAAGCTATTCACGAAGTAAATGGTAGTCGTTCCTATTTTTGTCTTGGTTTACTTATATTTTGTTTCTTGAAAAACACTTTTTTCCCCTAAATTTCACCATAAAGCATACCAAATTAATCTATAGATTGCCTCGGTCTATAATGACATTGCTGTTGACGAGACGTTAAGCCCACCTACCTACCTACTTACATACCTACCTACTTACCTATATACTTGCCTAGTAGGCCTGCAAGTTTCAGACTAACTATTTGAAACTAAATAAATTCAGAAACCCTAAGTAACCAAGCTTTGATCAGTTCAAATGCCCATTAGGCTACGCTGTTATTTTACTGTATCAGAGTCTTTATTAAAGTAAAATTTATATGCGGGTATAATTTTAACAGGTAACCCAACCCGTTAGTATGTTTTGAACACGGTAATAGTAAACTTGTTTGCTTGCAGGAGAGGAAAAGTTGTTACCTCCTATGTATTCACTATAATCTGTGGAATACAAGAAGGCCAGAAGATAATTTTCTAGCTATTTTCCAGCTACTATGAAGAGCTCATTATCTCCTCGGCTTAAAGCGTCTGATGAGGAGGGAAATGGCGAGAGGGGATCAGTGAGATGACTTAGGGATCAACTAACAGACTAACTATGCATGCAGCTTCACCCTACAAAGGAGAGAAATACCTTCTCCGCTACAGAAAAGAATCACTTCCTCCCAAATAACGGACAAGGACAAGGCGGCGTAGCCTACTATCCAAAAAAATTACGTCACATACTCCCTACTGAGGAATTGATCCTAAACATTACCCCCCGCATTCTAATGAAACAATACGTCTCCAACATAGTCGATTGTTGGACAAGAAATATTGTTCATAAATACCAAAAACATTGGCATGAACTACGAACTGAACTACGAACGAATGCAAAAGTTGTTGACATATAGAATGAAATATTAGTCATATAAATCGAGAATCAAATCTAGGTGCATATGTTAGATTTAAATATATGCTCAGTTGGCATAAAGAAATTCAGGAGGACCTATCACTGGAATTATATTTAGGCCTAAACGTCTAGAATATATACAAAACTTTCAATTTTAGTAACGGATTTTTTTTTTAATTTTGTTCTTTCTTACTGTGGTGAATAAGTGAATTTTTTCAGTAATTTTCTTATGAGGAAAGAAAACCCATTTCAAAAGAGTCCGCAATTTACTTAATTCAATAATGTATTGTAATTCAGCGTAGTCAACAACTTTTGCGGACTGCGGCTTCTAGAAAATACAAGAAACGCTATCTTTCGCCCAGGCAACCATTCACCTCCCGAGTTAGGGGCACCCAACCGATTTTGATAGGACAAAAATTTATTCCTGCATTGTATACAATCTGAATGAATACAGTTCATGATTTCTGATGGCATATAACCTGCGCGAAGAGCTTGAAGCAAAGGTACATAGAAAATACAAATAAATAAATTGATTAGAACCTTCTTAGCCATAAGGTCATAAGGTCATTTCTCGTTATTATTGTTCTTGAACTTTATCATTTATTTTCCCTTTGGCCTACTAGCCTTTTCTCCTTATTAGGAAAAAACCTACCATCACAGGGAATTAGTCTTCCCTGGGGCCCAGGAGGATGATAGTCAGTTTGTCAGTACCATAGCCACAACCCCCCTCCTCTTTTCTCACGAGGCCAACCATGCCATTCTATAAAATGCAGATAGAATGCGAGTGAAACTTAACTGTATAAAGGCTGTTCACAGCAAAGTAAACACTTCTAAAACCAACGTAAAAAAATAATATCTGCCCATAACTGCTTGTACACATTGGTATGCAGGCTCCCGGTTAAGTTGGCAATGAAATAATAAAGATAGTTCTAAGACTTGGAGTTGTATTTAAAATGTAATATGTAATTGTATGACAAGTGAATTTTGTGTTTTTTATATTCGTAGGAGCATGAATTTCCAAATTGTATTACCACATTTACTTTCCTCGCAATTCCATGGTTTCCTCTTGGATGACGCATGAATGAAGTAAGATGGTCTGTGGCAAAGTAAATGTTCGATATAGAGGAATAATACAAAACGAAAAGAAAAGAAGTCCTTAATCAGGACTTCCAGAAGCAGGTTTTCAATTAACATTGAACAGTCTATAGGTGACTAGTCAAGATACGTACCAGGACTGTTCTCTGTTCGACAAAAGAGAATCTGCACGCAGGTTTGTTGTGCACTGAGAAGCGACAGGACTCGTGATGCATGTACCAGTGTCGTCGTTGATGATCCTTCGTGAAGAGGACGCAGGCAGGCGGTCGTCGCCGCAATATGTGCAGGTGACAGAGATAATTTGGCGGTGCGTCGTCTTCCAGGCCAGAGCGGTCGACGTCCAAGTGCGTGCGGATCAGATGCAGAATGGCAGAAAGTGAGCTTTATTGCCACTAGGGAGCTGTTTTACATACATACTGGCCTCCTTTCTCTGCCCTCGAGTGGACTCTGCTCTCGGCGGTGTTCCTGGGTCAACACTCACCCGCCGTATTGCCTCTTGCCACTGCCACATTATGCCAGGGTCCTCATCGCTGCATGGCCATCACCCAGTGGCATTATTTACGAAGTTCACTCTTCGCTGTTTCGAAATATCAAACTCCACGCCGTGTGTGTCTAACATTAGCACAGTCTAAAGCTGGGTTCACAACTGGAATATTAAGCGGTAACTTAAGAATTATGACAGGCAGGTGAAGATCCCGGCGTGTATTGGTTCACAATATAAATTAGCAGCTAGTGTGTGTAGTTAGGTTTTAATAAAGCGTTAAAATAAATTATTCTTAAGAAATAGTTGTGTACCAGTGACCAATCAAAACACTACAGTCGGTGTTGTTGGCGCCGAACTGGTATTTATTAGCCTAATTTCCGAAGGAAAGATAGGCTTACACAATACCTGAATGTCTTTCTGGAATGTATGTTCCCACCTAATAACTTCTAAATCTCACATAACTAGGTCCACGTACAGTATTTAGCAAGTACATAATACATTTATTGTTCGCGAACACGCTGGGTACTTATTTTTAAAATGGTGGTTATTTTAAGATTTAGGGCACTATGCCATCTCGGGAACGATTCAACCGATTTAAACCAAATTTTGTACTTTGATAGTGCATAATGTAAGCATTAAATTAAGTATCTGGTAATGTTACTGTTTCATGATTTTGGAAGATAGTGCAACATGGACAAATTAAGCTATTATATTGTATCTTGGGAACCAATACAGTGAAACCTTAAACTATAAATCTTTTACACCATATCTCGGGATCTACTCAAACGATTACTGCAAAATTTGGCTTATATGTAATGCTATTGTAGGTTATTTTAAAACTTAGAATATAGATTGATAAGGCTCTTATTTTCAAAATGGCGAACATATAAATGTTTTAGAGTTCATTTACTATATCTACCATACCGTTTGACCAATATCGACCAAACCTAGTATGCTGAAAGTATCTATTACGGGTATGAAATATGTCAGAATAGCTTATTTTGTCCACCATTTTGTAAGATAGCACCATAAAAAAAATAAAGTTTATATGCCATAGCTCTCGAAAAAGTCTAATGATTTTTACAGAATCTAGCAATCAAGTAATATTACAGTATGTCATGTAAACTAACATGTTTAAGTTGGCCAAACACTTATTTTTAAATGACAGTGATATAAACATTTAGATTACTAGTCTATATCTACAAATACGTGTAACAAATTTCAACTTAATTTTGTGTTCTAGCAGTATTTATTAAAATCATCAAATGTGTCTACCCAGAGCCTCTTTTGGCCACCATTTTGAAAGATAACCGCATACGAATAAATTGTCTTTGGTCATACCTCTGAAAACAATCAACCGAATGCTTTAAAATTTGGCAAACGAGTAGTACTATAATAGGGTGTGCAAACCGACATTTTTTAAGTTGAATTTTGCCAATTTAATCATAGCTGTGTATGCTGGCAATGTCTTTTAAAATAATAAAGAGCGTCTACTCAAAGCCTTATTTGTCCGTCATTTGTAAGACAATAATACACAAATAAATAAAGTTTTTTCATAATCGGGAAACAATAGACCAATTCGCACTTAATTTGACAAACAAATATTACTGTGGTAGGCAAATTAAATGGACATGTTTTATGTGGGTCTGCCACTACATTTAAAAATGGTGGTCCTGTAAATATTTCAGTTTAGTATACAGTATACCAAAAAAACATAACCTTTTTTATTCTCCATTATTGAGAAAATTGAGCTACAGTAGGCCATGTAATGCTACACGTTTTAAGTGTGTCTGGCATTATGCACAATATGACTTCCATATAAAAAATTTGGATACGTCAGTCATATATATATATATATATAGCCAATTCTAATCAAAACTTGTATGCTGAGAGTATCCATTAGAAGTATTCTTATAGAAACCCTCATTTGGCCGCCTTTTTGGAAGGTAGTACCTGGTGGTAAAATGTAATATTTATGCTATATCTCGGGAACCAACCAACTAATTCCTAACAAATTATTCACACAAGTAATACTACAGTAGACCATGTAAATTCACATTATGTAAATTGGTCAAATATATATTTTTAAATTGCGGAAATATTATTTGTGTGGTTCATGCATTAGGTCGAAAGACCGGCAGTGCGAAGCTAACAACCATGGGATTATGCCTGAACGCCTCTAAGGCAGTGTCCCATCTAACTTTTCTGACACCTCTTAATGAAAACTCCTCAAGCCAGAAGGATTGATAAGACGTGCTTTCGCAGTCCCTACACATACTGAGTGCCGGGATTAAGCCATCTTTTGCACCACGCAAGGTTTCCGTCCTCGCTGAGCTTGCCTTAGGACGCCTGCGTTATCATTTGACAGAAGTACCGCCCCAGTCAAACTCCCCGCCTGGCAATGTCCTTAGATCGGATCACGTCACGTGGGGGTATATGCAACCCGAGCACACGCCACAACACCGCAAGGACGAAGGAAGGTCACGAGTTCCCTTGAGCGCTTGGTACCAGAAAAACTGGGACGAGGGCCATGAGAGGCCCATCACGCGCTCCGTTCAACCAAGTAAGTTAAGAAACGAATTTTGACAAAAATCCATCCAATCTTTGTATCTATTGGAAGCATTAGCTATGCATATACAGAGTCTGGTTTTAGGTTCCTTTGCACAATTTCCCCCAAATACTGCACGCAGTTAGTGCTGCGGTGGGCAAGGCAAACTTACACGACGTAATGATTCTGACACACTTGCTTTCAAAATGAGGTTCCAGTAAATATTTGAGTTTTCTTAACCCAGTAAACCAAAACTTTAGACTAATTACAACCGAAGTTGATCCTCCAAATTTGAACTCCGTAATGCAGTTGGTTGCACACCATCTACGGTACGAGGAGTTCTGGGTTCGAGTCCTGGTATACGACACATGAGTTTTTATAATTGCATTCGTAGTTTTGCAATCGTTTCTGGTTTTACCTCAAATTACATCGCTGTCAATATAATATAATATAAGTAGAATAATTTATGAGTCTGGCATAAGGGATTCTGCAGTAGAAGCCAGGTGCCACCTGCCATCTTGTGTTTTTAGTTTGTCATTGGTTTATACATTGCCAGAGGCTGCCATCTTGGATTTAATATGTTTACTTTTACATCACCCAGGTGGCACTGGTCTATTTAGTAATCGATATCGCCACCAGTTTACCTGGTGATTTAGCCACAAGGTGGTGGTCATATTTATTTATGTTTTTAAAGTATAGGTGGTGTTGTTAGCACCTCTGCATTGGATTATATTTTCAACTTATAGGGGGCGCTACTTTCTGGATTTCGCCACCAGGCGAGCTGTCAGCACCCACCCATTTCGTCGATTCAGCCGCCAGGCGAGCTGTTGACACTCATATTTTTTGTAGACAGAAAAATTTAAAATTTTTATCATATTAAAAATAATATTTTCCATTTACCAGTATACTAACATGACTTTGACTACCTGCATAATTGATTAACTCCACATTTTTTATTAAAAATTTAAAGTTATTCAATTTAAAGTTCTCTTATTTCATACATAATTTTTCTCATTTAATTATATAAATGTAAATAAAGTACAATAATATCTTAAACAATACTTTTCAATTAAATAATTTTTATTTCTTTGCATTTTAAATTTTAATTTTATTCTGGCAAATTAGGTAAACATGAAATAAAACAGAACTTTATTCACAGGCATTTTTTTTTGTCCAGTCCATCGTCCCGATCACTCTGTATGTCATTATGTTTTCGCTTCTTCATAAGCTAAGCAGAATCGGTTTTAACCCCTACGTGTGTTCCATCGCTCACCCTGAGTACATTGAGTACAAAGAGACGACGAGTATGAGTTTAAAGTTTCTTAATTTATAATGTCACTTTACGAGTGACCGTAGGCTCTCTCGGCGAGCAAATACTTCGAGCGAACAGACTGAATCGTCCGATGCAAGTCGCTAGAAATGTCCTACGTCGCACTGTATAAAATTGGTTACTGTTGTCCTCTTTTATAGGTTTAATCATGTGTCTCCGACAAAAGACTTTCGATGGTTTCCAAGCGTTCGCTGCAGGCATCCAATATGTCCCTGCTGTGGTTCTGAATATCAGTTTTCGTGGCGAGGTGGGAAATCGACGTAGCGAATGTACGTACAATCTATGGAAACTTTCAACCCTTTCAGATTCTCTTTATTTTGCGCAGATGTTACATTCAATCTGTCGGTAATGTGCCTTTGAACATTAGTTATGTGCTTGTCCATGACCATCATATAGCTGACCATCTCGGTCCTCACATGCTCCATCTTCGCCCCGAGCTCGGAGAGATAGTTGCGAAAGAATGTGTTTTGTTCGCTCAACAAACTGCGCAATTCCAAAATGGCGCCATTACCAGTTTCAAGGATGAAATGTCTAGTAGCCGCATCCTTGGATCGTTTGGGTTCGCCTACATTTCGAATTATTCTTCTACCAGCATCACAAGTTCCATCCGTTCTTGGTACGAGGCAACCTCTACCTTCGTCTTTATCAAGACGCAACTTGTGGCTACTTTGCCCAAATTTAGATATGCTGTAACTCATTCTCAATCGACGGCTATTAAGATTAACTGATCGAACTCCACCGGTACCTCCCATTATATAGAGGTCAGTCCTTAACGATCGACAAAAATCCGTACTTGTCTTTCCAGCATACACAATACAGATTCTTGAAAACTGATAACGTCATGTCCGTATTGACGTGATCGTCGTAAACATGCCGCAAATTCATATCGTACATGCGAAACAGCAGCAACATTTTTACATTGTCACGGAACTGCGGTTTGGGTATGCGCGAATAAGTCTGGCCGAGGTACACATACACACAGTCTATCTTCGCATGCCGTCCCAGGCTAAAGTACTCCTGTATACACTTTTGCTTCTCGCAGGCAATGTCATAAAAGACAAATATCAAGTATGGAAGAGCTTCGTTAGGAGGCACGATGACTTCATTATGGCTGCATGGGAAATAACCCATGCCATCCACGGCTTGCAGTATTCGTTCCAGTCACTGGTATACCGGTTGCTGGAGCGATTTAGTATATAGGTACACATTCTCGAACCGAAGGCCATTATCTTCTTCCAGCAGACTCAGCAGGACACATGTTTTCCAGCAATTTTTTTTTTTTTTTTTGCAATTTAATGGTCTTGCAATGCTGCACCTCACTGTATTCGCAATAGGCTTCCATGTCGTGATAAGATGGGGATAACTTCATCTTTAGTAGCAATGCGTATGGGTATTGCTTGATAATATGTATTTTACCACTACAATCTTGCAGGGTGTGTGCAGCTGATTGCAGAGTTGATTATGGAGCTGATTGTAGTTGCACAGAACCAGTGCTACAAGTTTTAAACTGTCTCGTTAAACAATATTTCGGAGTAAACTGCCTGAGGCAGAGTTTGCACTCAAATGTCACACTTGAAAATTTCATTCTGCAGGTATTTGCTTCATGTGTAAGCAAATTGCGCAAAGTTCTAAATACTTTACTGCAGAAGCGACAAAGTAGATGAATCATTAGCTCTTTATGTCGGTACTGTTCAAAGTCTAGCATGAAACTGAAACAAAAAAAGTATAAAAGGTTTATATTTATACTTTTCGCACTCAGTTCATCACGATGTCTTGAAGAGGTAAGATCGAGTTCGGAAAAGGTCTAGTCGATAAACTGATCAACAATCTGCCATTTCAGCTGCACATTCCCGGATACAAGTTTTGCGGGCCGGGAACAAAAATAGCAAAAGGCTGTCACTTGGTGACACAGGCATAAATGCACTGGACGAGGCATGCAAACAGCCACGATAACGCTCACTCCCTAAACAAGGATCTGGAAACCCGACCCCAGGCAGACAAGATTCTTGCGCAAAGGGCCGACAAAATAAGTAAGTCATCAGACACCGGACTCGGAGATACGCCGCGTGGGGCGTATCTAACATTATGAAAGCCAAGGCGAAGATAGGACTAGGCGATAAGAGCAAGATAAAGCCATAGGTTAAAATGGGAATAGGTACAAAGAGCAAGAGGTGAAACGAAATGTGATGACAAAGGGAAAAAATTATGCAAGACCAAGAAATCATCTACTGGCAGATTTTCGCCATTGCTCTTGCCTGCACTCGGGGCACTCGGGGGCCTAATCGGAGCCACGAGTTGTATAGTCCGAGCCATCAACACATCATCGAACGAAAGGAAGCAGTTGCCTGAGGTTCAAATACACAATGCAATTATGGGAGCTATCGCCTTTGGCAAATAATGGTCAAGGTCATATACAGTAGGAGGCGGAAGTATGCGAAAGCGAAGTGGCAGGAAGAGGCAGTAATGAAATCTCTAGCAAAACGACCGCTCACGAACATGGATTTGGAACTGCACATGCGCAAACTGAAGATACAACATTTCAGGGGAGTGTTCATGAGACATGCTTCGCCCCCTCAACCCAAGAGAGACGAATTCGCCATAATTAATCTCGACATGGCAGCCGGGCCCAGTACTAACTGGGTAGCTTATGTAAAATGTGTATAACATGTAGACTACTATGACAGTTTTGGTAATTTGTGTCCTCCACCCGAACTGCAATGGTACCTAAAAAATTGCAAACTGACTTACAACTACGAGATGGAGCAGATGCCTAACACATGGAACTATGGACACTTGTGTCTTGGCTTCTTGGTTCGTTCTTACAAGTAATTGTATAAAATGACTGAACATAGAGGGAAAACCATCAGTCATGTCGATAACGCTTACCTTGACGGGGCATAGCTCCGAGCTGCGTGCGGTATACTTTCCACCACTCGACGTGGAGGGGGAATAGTGCTTTTGCCTGGCCGATTTTTAAATCTACAATGTTATACTGAAAATCGATGAAAAAAACTGCAAGCTGTACCTCGTAAAAAGTGGTAATGTCTCCCATGAGGTATCGATGCCTGCAGGCTCTTATGAAATAGAGGACATTGCAAGGCACATTGAAGGCTCGCTGTCCCCGACACAGAATTCGAAATAAGTGGGAATCCCAATATTCTAAAGCGTGTCATCATATGTAGCGAAGATATCGACTTTACGAAACTGGATACTATTGGACCGATGCAAGGGTTTGAACCACTCATCTACGAAGCTGGTAACATGCACGAGTAGTCGCGACCTGTAAACATCATGCCTGTCATCATTATACGACTAAACTGCAATTGGCCAGTGACACATCCCTCAATGGTAGGCCGAGCAATACGATGCATTCATTTTCACCTATGGTCCCTTGAGGTTTTAAACTGGTCGTAGCACAGCAAATTAGTATTTACGTTCCGGTCGTTGCGAAGAGAGCACACGAGGTGATCGTGACAGTCGTCGACCAGCACGGAGAGTTGGTGAACTTTCGAAACGAAGAAATCACCCTACACCTGCATTTAAGAAGATGGGAATAGGATTTACGACGACCAGAAGCAATACAACAAAGTGCCGTGCAAAACCTGCAATCAGTGTGACACAGATCTCCAAGGAGTTGACACATGCTTGCGCTATTTTCCTCCGCAGTCTTGGCTACAAAGTCAATCGTCATGGAAGATTATCTAAACATCGAAGAGCCGGTCGTTTTTAAAGGCAGTGTAACAAAAGTAGAGCTTCATACATACCAGCCTTTCCTGATCGGGCCATACACACTACCATCGGAAATTCGGATTGCAGTCCAACACCAATATACTCGTATCTCCTCTCTTCCTTGCCAGTCATTCCTGCGAATTAGGAACACGCTGATGAAAGAAGATGTACTAAACCCAGCATATTATCTGCCATGTTTGATGTATGTGACATTGACCTTTGACCTTGAACCTGGTGACCTTTGACCTTTAAAACCTCAGAAATCCCAAAAAATCACAAATAATTATAAAAATTATTAATAATAAATTTATATTTAAAAATTATTCAAACATTTATTACTAAATTTATTATTAAAACATTTATAAAAAAAATTACATCTCTGGTGGCACCCCTCCCAGCACCACGTCCAGCAGATGACTGACCCCCTCCAAAACCACCAATTACTCAAACTCGTTCAGCCAACTATATGCATTCGCTCCAATCCAACAAAGATTCTCATTGGCTAGTTACTCACCTTCGTTCGACCAAATAGTCGTGATTGCTCTCCCCCTTCCAATATATTTAATAGTTCAACTGCCTCCACCCCCTCCTCATCGCGCCCTTGATTACCATTGGTTAATTTATCTTGTGTTTTCGGAAACCTCCGTTCGACAAATTAGTCGGAAGGGCACCAATGTTTCTCATTGTCTAATTACTCACCTTCCATCAACCCATTAGTTGGCAGGCCTCCACCCCAACAATATATTGAATTGCCCCACCACACCACCCCCAATTACTCACATTTGTTTGACTAATTAGTCGTATTTGCTCCATCCTCACCAACCCCATCATTTATTCTCACTGGCTAATTACTCATGTTCGTTTGACGCCCTTCCACCCACACCCATTATGTTCGTCCGACTCCCTTACCACATCACCTTAGCACATTCCGTCGTATGCAGCCATCTTGGTGGTTTTTCCCTTTGTCATTTTTTTACATTCCAACACCTTGGTGGCACTAGTTTATTAGGTCCGTAATTAGCCACCAGGCAGTGCTAATTTCTCGATTAAGCCACCAGGTGAGCTCACGTTCACTCTTGCCTTGATCAACACGCCATCTTGTTTTTTTTTTTCGTTTGTCATTTGTTTATATTTTACCCACACCTAGGTGGCGCTAGTGTATAATGATAGATTTCGTCACCAAGGGATCTGTCGATTTAGCCACCAGGTGGCAGACATATTTGTTTATGTTTTTAAATTATTGATGGCACTGACAGTGCCCTCTATAGTGGATACTATTTTAAACACATAGCTCGTGTTAATTTCTCGATTTCATCACCAGGTGCGCTGACGGCACTCATATTTATAGACATACGCAAATCTGTAATTATTCATCCTATTTAAAAATTAATTTTCCAATCAGCAGTATACCTACATGCATAATTTATCAAATATATATATTTTTGTATTAAAAACTTTAATTAAGACTGATCAAAAACATTTTTCGTTTTAATGCTAATAACATCACCAATGAAGTTGAGTATTTATTCTGTTAACACTCACTTAACCACTTTAGTCTGGCCAATTATTCATCATCGCTTAATCTCTTACCACTACCGCTCTTGTTTTCAGCACTCCCCGCCAGAGCGAGCTGGTGTGTTTTAATTATATAATGGAAAAATGTCGACCGTTGGCACAGTTTCTCGTCTGATACCAGAGGTGAAAGATCGCTCTCTCACACCTCGTATTTAAGAATTCTGATGGGTAAGTTCAGATATTTAAATACGTCTGGTAGCAGGATATTATCAAGCGTGCACGTAATACGTATATATTTTCTCGCTAAATTACAAATATGCTCAAATTTGGAGTATCGGTTTGTGCCAACCAGCCTCTGGAGAAATATGTAACCTCATAAAACGCGGTAATAGAACTTTATTTTTTTAAATTTATGTATTTGCCACCTATCTGATTTGCAAAGGAGTTACCCCAGTACCCGTGACGCTTCTGTAACACTTCGTTTGCATTCACCAAATGTGTTCGAAGACACGAAAAGTATGAATGTTCGAATAATGCAGATCGAGTGACAAATAAGGGAGTAAAATGTAGCATGGCATTTCTTAGGCGTGATAACTTGCAGAGGCATACAAAAACCTGCGTAGTTTTAGGACCTTCGCCTGCCAAAATCCGCCGTGTACAGTAAGTCTCATTCTAAGCAGCGTATGAGCGCACTTCCCGCAAAACCAAGGGTTCAGGATGAGCATCCACCATTGTGCCAGCAACCATCAAGCCCAAGAATCGTGGCAGGGTCTCGGTTGGTTAACGACAATGTTTTCGTGAAGGCCCAAACTGCATTCCATCACAGTCTAAAGCTATGCCTCCACAACGAGAGCGGGCATTAAGTAAACGGGAAGACACGTGCTGTCGTAATCTGAGCTCGTGCACATAGCCAACCGCGATACAAAATATGTTCAATTGAACTTTGCCTTAGCGCACTGACCACTCTAGGGATGATGGATGGCTGCTGCGCTATAATAAGGGTTATGATTAAAATGGCTCATGGTAAGGCCATTGGGTAGGGAGGAGCTTGTCGCTCCAGCAGTATGTTTTATTTCTCACACACGCCAACTTTAATTCATAGGATTATAAACTCACATGTTATCTGTACTCACAAGTACCAGGTAAGACCCATTATCAGGGGCCCTGGGTTCGATACTCGTCTTTTTCAAACGAATTTACTTTTTAAAAATCACTCCAGGTGAATGCCTTAATGGTTTCTTGGTCGAGCCCTTACTTGTTCCAGTTTGCTCTAGAAATTCGCCCCGTCTCAAATGGTGTAAATTTTCCTTTTTTTTTTTTTTTTTTATCATGATGCTTGCTAGCTAGAAAATGTAAGCTCACACTACAGTTTTACGAGAATATATTAAGCAGACCCAAATAACAAATATTTACACCGGTTCATTATAATAGGAGGGGGTTGCACCTATTTCAATCGCATCGAATCCACGACACCGGGCTTTCAGAATCACGAGTCTTTCCCGTTTCCAGAAATACAAACGTTAAAAAAAATTACATAAAATCGTAACATGTAATGCATGCAAATATGTAGTATCAACTTAACAAAAATAATAAAATAAAATCACAACGTTTAATAAAGACAATTATGTACATATTAACTTTAAAAAAATCTCTATATTGAGCACAGAGATTTAGTTGGTATCAGCAGTTATTTTCATTTTTCAGGCATATCGAGATACCATTTTGCATTTTACAAGTATTTAAAGTCATCATTTAGCACACGATTCGTTGTTGCCTAGCCTGATACCGCTAGGAGTATTTACATAATAGGGTCATTATTATTCTCTTCCCAACGAACGAGTCCTTTCATCCGCTGATGCATATAATTAGAAATATTTCCATGCCTACATACACAGTTGTCTATAGTAGATGGAAATAGGGGATTTACTGCCAACTGGATGCTGAATGTGGTGCAAGATTGCCATGGTGGCCATCTTGACGTCACACCAAAACCTCCTGCTCTGCGATTCCTCACTAATGGTGGCCATCTTGGATGACGTCACACCAAAATCTCCTGCTCTGCAATTCCTCACTAATGGTGGTCATCCTGGATTTTCCTTTTATTTACTTTTTTCCCTTTGAAATTTCCCTTTTTTTCCCCTCTTGCTCTATAATACCACATCGACTCTCAATGCTCTTGCATTCCGATTACTTTTCTCATGCTGTGTCATTCTGATGTTATTTTTTCTGAAGTTCTGGCATTCCTTCATGTCTCTTGTCAATTCTATCCCTTGGGGTTTTTCTCATATTCCTCCCGGTCTCCTTTATCTTCTCTCTTGTCTTCCTTTCCTCTCTGTAATGATTTTTGCGTTCTCCATTTTGGATGTCATCGCCATCGTCTGCTGTAGGCGGACATCTTGAATATTCGCCCCCAGTTGTCTGCTATAGGGTAGCCATCTTTGATTCCCGTATCCACCACCAGAGTGTGCTAAGCCATCTTTAATTCCCGCTCCTGCTATCAGTCGGCTGCTGTAGGTGGCCATATTTGATTCCCGCTGTTACTACCAGAGTGTTTGAAGTTCAACAGTTCACAGCTAGGAGAACTGGTATCGGCGCTGTCATTTTTGAATGTGTGTTCGTTCACTCGTCGCTTTCAGGAGCATAGTAGCATCAGGGTGTGTAGTTCAAATGGTGATCACCATCAGAACTGGGATTTTTTTTAGTCGATAGGTGTTTCGGATTTAATAAAATGGCTGGAGGGCATGCAGAATCGTTCCAACACGTCCTGGGTCGCCCCTCGGGCGTCTTGGCCACAATACCACGGCGACATCTAGGATAAGAGGATGTTTCATGATGAATATATATATCTAATTATTACGATCCCGATATGTGGACAGTCCCCGACTATATATGTATAAATAACCATTGAATGATTAGAGAATAATTATAGTAAATATTCTCATCGGCCTATGAATTCTCCAGTCAAACAACTCAATATCATCGCATAAAAGACTACAGGCACCACGCGCGGATGTACACACACACACACACATATATAGATATTAATAGCATGAAAAATGCCATCATTCTATCATACAGAAAAATCTAATTATGTATACATAAAAAATTTGGGCAGGTCAGTAGTCTGCTTTGGTATGTTCGAACACAGCGTCATGGCGGGGACACCGGGACACCGAAGCATGGTAAGGAAATAACAAACCTCATGTGTTTGCATTCCGCTTCGGGGGCGGCCATCTTGGCAGCCAATGCCAAAATGTGCAAAAATTTGCAAAAAAATGCAAAGATTTATTAAAAAAAATTATTATTTTCACAAAATTAATTTTTTATAATTGTCGTTTTGAAAAGTTCCAACTTTTGAAAAGTTCCAACTTTTCAAAAGTTCCAAAAAATTATTTTTTCTCGCACATTCCCAGGCGGCCATGTTGGTTCATGGAGGCTCCCTAAGCCGACGCCAAGGGGTCAGCCATGTTGGTTGCGGCTCCCGAAGACGACGCACCCAGCGGTTATGCTCTGGCATTCAAGGGGGGGCCACAGTGACGCAATGGGTAGAGCGCAACTTCATGCTTTTGCATTCCCGCACCGACGATGGCGGCTCCCAACAGAGAGCTTCGGGACATCACGCTCACGCATTCCAAAGGAAAGGTGCCCCGGTGAAGTAATGGGTAGAGCGCAACTTCACGCTCTTGCATTCCGCACCTATGGCTACGTCTCACAACAGAGACACAGCCAGGACATAGCTTCGGGACGTATTGCATTCCAAAGGAAGGGTGCCGAGGTGAAGTAATGGGTAGAGCACAACTTCATGCTCCCACTTTCCCAAAAAAGATGACGTAGATGGCAAGTTAAATGTAACGCTCTAGCATGTCTAATTCAATGGGGCCGCAGTAGCGTAGTGGATAGAGTGTATGTTAAAACATCATGCTCCCGCATTCTCAGGGAGTGCAGCAGCAGCTCCCAAGATACACGCCAGCTATGCGCTAGAGCCTTGCACGCGTGTTAACAAAAATATTATTCATATACGTGTATACATATATATAAGTCCTACCATCATGTGTGTTAACCCCCGTCCCATTCCGACCCCGGCCCCCGCTCCGCGAGAGAGAGAGACAAAAATATTATACATATATATATATATATATAAATATATATAATTCCTACAATCACACACACACCCTCCCCCTCCCAGCAGCAGCAGCATATTTACATACATGTGCGATCACGCCCGCGTCACACATCCTGGCCTAGCGACACTTACCTTATGCCGCGTTGTCCTCCCAATTACCATCGACATGGCATAACCATGTAGATGGGCCCTGGGCTTGGAACCGGGCAGTACTATATTCCTATGACACTACCAATATATATAAAAAAATATATATTGGCAAAATCACAAATATAGTGTACAGGCTGGTTACAACACTGCATCCAGTGGAAAAGTGAGTCCTTTAGACAATAGGGAAATAATTGTATATATAAAAATTTAGAGAAGAGCACTACAGTGTGATACCAAGACTGTGCGAGGGTGGGACAAAATATAGAAGGAGTCACATGTGTGACAAGTAGCAGTATGGTGGATAAAGCCACACACACACATACATGACAAAAAATAACAATAATAATATGAACAATTGGAAGCGATAAAAGTAGTATGGTGGTGGAAACCACCACACATTAAAGTAACGTGACAAAACGACTGAAAGTAAAAAAAAACAGGAGCTGTACAAAACAAAACTAGAAACAAAACAAGCGTGCCAAGGTGGTGATGAACATCTCGGTAGGACATCTGGGGGGTTGGAACCAAGAGATAGATGGTGTCACAGACGTAACTATATATATCTAGCAGGAATATCTCGTGTGGAGAAAGTTGTAGTCACATAAGTGACCATATATATGTAGAGCAGTAGCATTAGGTTATCAAGAATGGATGACGTACAAAACGTACGCGAAGCTGACGGAGGTTGACAAACGTACACTTACACACACAAAAAATTAGCATGTTATACAGCATGCAGCATGTTGTGAAAAACATGATTGATTGTATACCTGGCAAGGCGACAACGGCATGCATGTGCTCCAGTATACTTCCGAGAAAAAGAAAAAAACATGTACAGGACGTGCTGGTAACAGGCCTGGCAAGTAAGATGAGCACTTGCTTGCGCTCCAATGGGTTACCACCCAGTGTACCTGACAAGGAGAAGACTGCAACCCTTGCAAGGGCTACAGTACACCGAATCAGAGAGCGTGTAGGCCAAAAAAATAGTATATCTGGCAAGCCATCCGGTCTTGCACGAGCTCCAGTATACTGCAGGAAACAAACTGATAATCTACCTGACAATGTTAGGAACGTACCTCTTGAAGGCACTATAGTAGACTACCAGGCAGCTCACCTGACAAGTGTGCAACACACTTGCACGCGCTACAGCATGCTTATAGAGAAATATGGCTACCAAAAAAACCCATCAGTAATATACCTGACAAGCGGAATACGAAGACGCCTGTAAGTTCTCCAGTACACGCTGGCAGAAATAACACTCTCTGCGAGACGACATACGTACATAACTACATAGGCCTGACCCAGAGCTGTTTTTCTTTTTAGGGCTGATAACCATAGGGGATGGTATGAATGGCATCATCCAGGACTTTCCGTTTGTCGTCCATCCACGAAAGCGCTAGTTTGTTCGCGCGCTCGGTGTAAACTTCGTGATGGTACGAACGAATACTACCGACCTGTACTCTCATGCAGCGCTGGGCCAAAAGAATGCGCCGTTAATCGTCAAACGTTATCGTGTTATCAACTACGCACCTCTGTAGCCCATTCGCGGGTTTCACTACCATATTTTGGCAACGGTACACATACAGCTTCGCCCGCAACCCGACATACTCAACCATAGCATTACCCGCGCACTCATCCTTAAACTTTCCAATCACCCTGGAGTTGACTGGAGAATAGCAGGGATGTGTGGGAGGGTAGCCGCTAGTGTCGAACTCCGACATGAGAATCGGGTCAGAGGCGAGGTCGCTGTAAAAGTCAGCACAGTCGAGCTCCATTATAAAGGAATCTGTGTCCATATAGGAGAGACTGACACTGCTCCCATACCGCGCTCGCATGACGTCGTAGTAAAATCGGTACATAAGTGTTTTTGACAGGTCGAGTACGGCAAACCCAGCGTATATGGGCTTGTCAAATTTTACGCTCTCTTGGCATAATTTGACTATGGACAACGACTCACCGTATATCGTTCTGCATTTGAATGCAGGTTTAGCAATCAATTTCTTCGCTCGAAATTCTCTACACACGAGTTCCATATGCTGTCATTTGCGCTTATTTTCCATAAGTTTGCTGTACGTTGCGTTATTCATTAACTTAAAAAAGTCCTTCTCGAAGGCGTTCGTGGCTGCCTGACGTTTCGTCGTATTCATGTCTATATACGGCTTTAGCCACACCTTCTGCTGGAATTGAAGGATACGGTGAACAGCCTTCAGCTGCATCCCATGATCCAATGCTTGCTTCAGAGTACGGTAATGTACGATATAATGAAGCTTGCTCTCCAGGGTCGTCATGAGTTTAGCGTGTTTGGACCCGGGGGGACCCTCGTTCACTGGCAAGAATGGAAGTTCCAAATGCGCTTCGTGAAGAGCGAAAGGGTATTCTACATCTACCTCCAGTATGTAGCCGACATATCCGTCGTCCGGCACGCTTATAACATCGATGTTCGTGGCGGTCGATTCGAACCTGCCGTAAGGGAGTGGCAAGGACATCGCCCAACCATATAGATCAACGGCATCTACATACTGCAGGTAGGTAGATGGCTTGCTAGCATCATACGTCTCCGGTATATGCTTAGTATTGGCAACTGCATGCTGCTTAACACATTGAGCCACCCCTCCCCGGATACCAGCCTCAATAAACAGGTGCATATCATAGTCGCAGAGCAACTCTAATTCCACCTGCGTCTTGCACAACATCGTGTCAAACGAGAACCCGGGAGCACTGACATAGCGCACACAGTCGAGACTCTATGTGCGTAGACAGAGCCCCCGGAAATTCTCGGAGACGTCACACAGAATCAACACGTCCGTCTTCAAGTAAAGCTCCGAATAGTCTCGGAGGGCGTGACAGCCGAACACTTCCCAGACGGTTTGTGCGTGCTGGTAGTCTTCCGCGCTGACATTCTCCCCAGTAAGCCTATTATAGAATGACTGTATAGCAGGTAACCTCGGCTCGGCGAGCCTCTCCCACGAGCTAACATAATCGTAGGGGAAGACACCTTTCCGGGTTACCAGCTATAGCTCGCGCTCTACAGTGAAGAAGCGAGATGTTGTGTGGAATTCGCCGGACGGCAGAATCTGCGCGAGAGTTGCCAGGCTGGCAGACATGAACCTATAAGTATAAATAAAGTGTATAGTGAACCAAACTCTTACTGAAGGTGATTAACTTTTCCTCTGTAAGTAGAATGATAAATATATCCTGTGTATCGCAGCCAAGCTGCTTAATAATGAAATTGGCATCACACGTCAAGTTATGGAGGAGTATCGGCAGTCTCTGGGGCCGGCGACGAAACTTGTTGCAGTTATTACATGACGCTCCAATAAAACTGCCAGTGAAATGGTCATGGTCATGAACCTTTCGGTTGGTGCGGCTAAACATGCCAGAACAGTGGCAGCAGGTAGTGGCTAGAGCATTGCTAGCCTGTTCCTCATGCATTAGTGCTCGCATAGGTTCAGACTGACTATATATGTCTTTCACCAGGAGACCTATCCTAACCACCTCTTCCATGAAGCGTTTCGACGCACCTTTGCCCGTGTAAATGGTTACACCCGGGGGTAGGCTGGTCGTCTTGAAGGCCGGAACAATATTATTGTCTACCTTGACGTATAAGCCATAAGAATAGGGCTCGTGTTTTTGGTACCTATATATGTAGGACGCGTCCTGGTTCGGCTGACACGTCTGCAAAGGCATCAGCATCGCCCCGAAGTCTGCATATACTACATACCTATATACTACATACTATATGCACCTTATTGCAGTTTTGGTAATTCTGGAACTTGAGCATAGGTGGCTTGCCATCCGCGGCGGGCTGCGGCATGTCTGCGCGAACAGCACTGTGGTCATTACAATACCGCCTGTGCTCTGCCAGAGTTTCGGTGCCCGTCAACCCATTCACATGCAGTCGTTTATCATACTCTTTGAAGCAGCGCTTACAGATATCGACATGCTCCGTGTGAGACGTCACCTGGGAACGAACCAGTCGCGAGAAATTGTTAACATAGCAATAGTGCGAATTCTGGTCCTCCGCAGTGGTGAGCAGCAGCAAATCAAAGTGCTGGGCCAGTTCTTCACCTGACACCCATATCGGCACTACTTTCGTATTCTCGTCGAGTGCATAAATATTAACGCTGACCCTCGGATTAGCTCTCTCAAATCGAGCTATTTGACGTAGAGGGGTGGGGAAATCTTCGGTGGAAAAGTCGAAGCGCGTCTCCAGCCTGGTGTAACGCTGGTCGACGCGCTGTGGATTCGCCCCCTCTACAAAATGTGCCAGTATCGCCCATTTAAAGCACTGCGGGTCAGCGTTGTGCAGGTTGATAATCGCTCCTTTCTCCGCGAAACCTGCAGGCAGGGGGATGTACGAAGAGACTCTTAGGGGATCGAGCTTATTTACGCATAACTGGACCCGTTTCATGGCAGTGAGGGCCCAGCCGCTGCCATTCCCCATATAAACAGTCTCCTAGTGACAGATCTTTAAAATGGTGGCCAACACCGCCTCCTCGATGTCAGCCACATTAAATACAGGCACATTATTCGTCTTAAATGCACGGCGATCTACCTCGTCGTCGTGCGGCTCCGGTTTCCCATAAACGCACTCGATAAATAAATTAAATTTCACCGCCCCCTGGGTCTCGACTTCCTGCTCGAGTTGGCCAATTATATTTGATTTAATACTCTCGAGGTAGCTGCAAATGTCTACGGCATCCCTCGATGTTCTCATAATGCCCGCGAACGCGCTTTCCACCTCCACGAACCCATGTGAGTTGCCCTCGCCAGCCCCAGTGGCAGTGAAGCCTCGACGAGGGCTACACGCGCTCGCAAGAGCCTGAATAGCATGGGAAGGCCCTGGCTGCGGGATCGCCACTCGTGCACGCTTCGCCGGCCGGGAGGTTGGGTTAGCAGCACCAGAGAATTTTGCACTATGAGCACGAAGACGATCTGCTCTGGTAAACTGCCGGCCCCAGGTCCCACATTGCAATGGTCGAACTGTGGGATTCGCCCAACATGTGCGTTCATGGCGACGGGCATCGCAAGAACGCCCGAAGCCCTCATTGCAGAACACGCAGTTGGACGACGCGGCCTGTCTGACCACGCCTGTACAAACAGTTTCATGCTTTACGAGATGTTCGGCACGTGTGAAGGAGCGCCCACACCGCTCGCACATATGTTGGGCCGGCTGCCGGAATGGATTGTGAGAGCAATTACGCTCGTGTCGCAAACCATTCCGACGATCCGTAAACACCCGGTCGCAGAAACCACACTGTAGTGCGGGCCTATATATATTAAGAGGGGGAGTTGGCAACGCAGCAGAGGAAGGACTCAACGCTGGTGACGATGAAGTATTAGCTTCCATATCTCGGAATATGCTTAGGAGGTGGTGGTGGTGTTCGAAGTAGGTCGGTATCCTATGAAACAAACCCACCCAGTTTCCGGGTTAGTTCGTAAAAACTTCGTGTGTGATGTTAAACACAAAACAGCACATCTAGTACATGCACGCAACACTCTAGGTAAATTATGAATAAAACCAAAAGGTGCGTTTATATATATAGAGTGGGAAATAAAAAACACTCTAGGTAAATTACAAACAAAATCAAAAGGTTTGTTTATATATCAATAGAGTGGGAAATATAAAACATGCAAGTGAATTCGCCGGTTCTCGACCCTGGATGTCCTACGCCTAGGGGATGCGTTGAACAGGGACGAGGGAGGGAAACAGTGAAATGGTAGGCAACCTCCTCCTCACGAGTCGCGAACCTGTGGCCTTAACTTGCAGGAGACGCACGCGGGATATGAGTCAAGTTCACAATTATTATACTGTAAGGTATACAGAATGCTCGGTAGGGACCGGTTCTGAAGCGGTTAGTCGGTCGACTTCACCTACTAAGGGCCGTGTAGTGGAAAAACAAAAAAAGAAGACTGGTGCGA
>NQII01004746.1:0-39798 GCA_002778355.1 Clitarchus hookeri | reverse complement strand
ATACCACAGACCAGCACGTGGCCCCCTCCAGATGAAGAGTGAACAACTCCAATAAATAAATGCTCTGGAATAGAACACTCCATGTTCGTGAGGGTCGCTGTTAAAACTACGAACGGAAAAGTAGTTACCTGTACGAGACACACACGCAAGGGCGGCCGCATTGGCTGTCAAGTGATATGAACAACAACAACACACGTGTTAGAGCGGTTACCTGATGTATGTCTACTCATCAACACACACGATGTAGAAGAACACTTACCCAGAATGGACGCTTAGTAGCGAGTGGCAGCTGCAGATTGCTGGGAACCGTCGGGGCGCTATGGACACGTCTAGTTACACACATGCAGAGCGCAGCAGCAGCCCCGGATGTTGGCTTGGAGTTCATATACTATACGTCAAACGTACAGTACGATAGCCCGGCAACAAGTGAAAGTACAGCGTTCCCGAGGCGGTATATATACTCTCCTATCACACAGAGAAACGCGGCACATCCCGAAGAAACTCGACAAGCAGTTATGTCACTGGCCTTGTGCAGGCGTAGGGGGCAGGCGTGGCCTGTCGCACACAGAGTACGGCAGTATTTACATGTACTTGTGCTTTCAATTTACTAGCAAAGTGTGTGTGATGTCGCCAGAACATACATTTCCACGGCTTATGCCTTGGTGATAGGCAAGCAGTAATGTGTCTGTGTACTGCGTTTTGAGGTTACTGTAAAATAGCATGGGGTTTTAATTTTGTTATGACAGGCCATTCTTTACAATCTGCAATACGAACACACACAAGTTTCTGATCACACACATATATATTGTCACATAAAAAGGTATACAACATGGTGTGATTACACCTTACAGGAAAGGTATTGTTTGAGGTTAAACACACACAAATCATGTTTCAATTGCGCTTACACATAAATACCACCAAAACATGTAAATGCCAGTTGTGACACACACACACAAAATCAAGTACGAAGAAATAGGTATTACAATTTTTTTTTTCATTTGCAAACAAAACAGTCGTGATTAACCAACACACACACACACACACACACACATTAAATACTTTTTGCAAAACATAAGGCACGTTTTCAATTACCGGAACACATCGAAACAGTTACGAGACCTATAATATATAAGCAAAACCTTTTTTTGTTAAAACACATTACAAATAAAACTTTTTGTATAACCCCATCACCATAACTATACAATTAAAAGCACATATTGACACACACAATTCTAATTGATGTTAAAAACACTGCAAATAAAAACCTTTGAGCACTACACCTTTGCAAGTAGCATATTGAAGAGCTGTATCAGTACGGTTTTTCTGCTCTGCAACAGTTAAATGTCTCACGTAACGTANTTGTATAACCCCATCACCATAACTATACAATTAAAAGCACATATTGACACACACAATTCTAATTGATGTTAAAAACATTGCAAATAAAAACCTTTGAGCACTACACCTTTGCAAGTAGCATATTGAAGAGCTGTATCAGTACGGTTTTTCTGCTCTGCAACAGTTAAATGTCTCACGTAACGTAGTGCAGAGTTCCCACAACTCAGGCAGGCGGTAGCAGCCGGCTTCTTACGGTCAGGGCGTGTCGCACGCTGTCGAGGTCCCTTAACGGTGGCCATAGGCTTCTTACGTTTGGAGGCTGCAGCGGGCGTCCGGACGGCATCACCGGTGATGTCGAACAAGGCTGCAGAACCCTTCTTCGTACGTTTGGAGGCTGCAGCAGGCAGAGGCTGGGCGGTAACTTCCATCACGGCAGCAGCAGCAAGAACAGACGTCTCTGGCATCGGTACATAGTCGGGAAGGTGAACACGTATAGCATCGTGTAGCAAAGCGTGCGTAATCACTTCGTCCGCTCCACAAGGCAAGGGGGTGTCTGTTCGCACATTGTGAACTACACATCTCCCCAATACATTGCAGTCGATCATCTGCTGGCACGACTCGTATGAAACAGGCGTATGGGCAGACAGCCAATGTGCTATGCCGTCACACTGTTCCCTATACGAGCGTACATCTGGAGTGGTGACAGCTAGATCTCCTGCAGCTACAAGTTCATAGTTGATGGTTCCGTTCCCAGGCGTCACGCTGCTGTAGGCGGTCTCCGGACGGAACGGTACGTTCATCTCGAGCACACAGAAGTCGACTGGTAGGTAAACAGTGCGTTTATATAGCATCTACACAGCGTCGACACGAGCTTTGACCAATAGCAGGAGAAGGCGTGCAAGTAGATCGTACACAACCTGGCAGCAGCATTTACACTTGCTGCGACAAGTCAGTTCACCCTCGACCGACCCCGTACCACCTTCACTCTTCATTACGTAGTAATAAAACAGCTGTTGGTGTTGTTTAGGCGTTACTTATATACGGCCTCCCACACACACACACACACACGTACATGAAGCAAGTGAAGCACTTGTTATGTCAATTGAAGACACAACATGCCTTAGCAGCGCATGGTAGAGTCCATTTACTGCCGCAGTCTATCAGCGTGGTCATATGTATGTGCCCCGTACACTCTTCGGACCAGCAGTAGGTAGAGCAGGTATTGACATCGCGCAGGACGTAGTTCAATTTCTTGCTCCCATGGAGGCGTTCATGACGTAGTTAGGTAATATCTTCAATTTCGGCACGTGTTGCTAGTATGCGTCCATTTTCAGGCAGCTCGCTGTTTGGCAGGAGATTGAAGACGGCATACTGTTCGCACTTGTAGCAGGGCAGGATGTCCCAGTGGAAGTTGTCCCAGGTGTCGTGATATCCCCACAAATGATTGTCACAGTCACATATCTGTACTTGTTCGTGTCCGAGCTCAGGTTTAAACACTACTCTTCTATAACCAATAAAGTAACTCGAGTACAAGTTCACGTCTTCCGGCAGAAACGTCACACAGTCACGTATGTTAAATGTATTACACATGACGGACGATAGTTCTCTTCTTAATGATACACCAATGTCTACTGCGGCAGGTTCAAACACTTGCCCCTTCTTATATTGTAGCCAGGTACGCCTCACACGTTAACGGAGAACACACAGACGTCCAAGTAATTTTACCTCTGTTCATGCAGGTCGTCTGTCTGTCGCCGGTACAGCAGTCTGTCCAGCGGGTAATTACACTGGCAGTGGCAGCATCGCAAAGTTCATAAGCTATTGCACGAGTAAACCAAACCCGGCGTATGCACTCGGTGCCTGCTTGCGTTAACAGAGTACTGAGTGAGCAAGGCAGCGTAATTTCGGGCCTTACGTGATATACAGCACATGTCGTTACATTACATGGTACCAAGAGAAAACTATCCTCATTTATACGACACGCCCAGTGGTCGAGTCCGGTACAGCATTCTACCTGGGCAGGCTGGCTGGGAGGTTTGAAGTGAACTCTCCTGTAGCCAATCGTGACTTTGCCCTCGTACATGACTAGTGGGTCGAATGTTGCTTGCATGGTTGCAGACAGACGACCACGAACTATGTGCAGTGCCGCTGGGTTGACCGCCATGTGAGACGCACTAAAATAAAAAATTTCCGAGACGGTGGTGGGGTTATGTAACAATATTTATATATATATGTGCTAGGAGCGGCTTTATGAAAATTCTACGGCGTGCATAGACCGCCCGTGGTCAATGGGCTTAATGCCCGCATAACTAAACCGGACTGTGGACGTATTCAGCTTGACCATATCGGCGTCGGTGATAAGTTGTACGTACCGAGTCGGCAGCCGGATGCGAAATTCCTCGTCTAACATGCATGTAACATACTTGCCATATGAAGTCTCGGTCCTCCGGAAATCGGAGGCTAAGTACAGCTTTCCTATGACCAAGTCTGACAGTGCCGTGTACTGCCCCATCTCGTTAAGCTTGGTGAGGAGTCCTTCCATTGCTACTGCTGCTGTCGTTGTAAATACCGGACGAGTACTATAGTTACCCCCATCGCAGGCAGCCCTATTTATATCGGTCCAGGCCGTGTTTTTGTGACAATAAGTTGACCCTCGCAGCCAGTTTTTCCCTTCCAACGCCTTAAGAGCAGAGCGTTCAGGTACGGACACGTGCGTCCGAGCCTGCAAGAGGTTCACACGTGGAGGATTTTTTTTATATATTGTTCTCGCAACCTTCGAAACGAAGGGCAGCCAGCCTCCTCCGTGGAGGTCACAGATTTTTCGGTTCGTGTCGCAATAGGTGCTTAAATGACGCTTCTGCTCCGGCCCTGCCACGAAGACAGTCTCGCTCCCGTTTAATAATGCGCTAAGTACATCTCGCACTTTATCGTATTCTACATCACCCACACTCCAATTGATACCATGATAGTAATGTTCCAGCCATATATTTGTAACTTTGCTTTTAACATCCAGCTCATTCCATGAAAATGGTGGTAAGAACGTGCGTGATTCTATGTGCCCTACGACATATGCCACGCAGATGCGTTTTATAATGAAACCTCGCCACAAGACGAAGCCCTGAAAGTTCACGTACATTCTACCGGTCGGGAAGTGACTGAGGTATTGTCGCCATTTACGCCAGTACTTTAACTATCCTGTCTCGCACGTTGTATGTTACGAGTCTGTCATGAAGTATTAACACATAGGCCTGGGTAGAGGGCGGAAAATTCACAGCTGTGGATATTTCAATCCTACAGTCCACCACACCAGATTTGATTCTATCATCCTGTTTACTGACGTCAAATACCAGTAGGGGTGCCGTGTTCATAAAGGTGTTCGGTTCGAGTGTGTGGGTCTGCGTTTGTCCGTAGTACGACCTCTGGAAGTCCACGTACATTTGATAAGGGACCGTATATGCACCGTTTGTAAAATAAATGTTCAAATCGCTGTCGGGTAAGCCTCGGAGTTTAAAAAAATGTTAACGTTCTTAATATTGACGTGATCCCNGTTGTATGTTACGAGTCTGTCATGAAGTATTAACACATAGGCCTGGGTAGAGGGCGGAAAATTCACAGCTGTGGATATTTCAATCCTACAGTCCACCACACCAGATTTGATTCTATCATCCTGTTTACTGACGTCAAATACCAGTAGGGGTGCCGTGTTCATAAAGGTGTTCGGTTCGAGTGTGTGGGTCTGCATTTGTCCGTAGTACGACCTCTGGAAGTCCGCGTACATTTGATAAGGGACCGTATATGCACCGTTTGTAAAATAAATGTTCAAATCGCTGTCGGGTAAGACTCGGAGTTTAAAAAAAATGTCAACGTTCTTAATATTGACGTGATCCCATTTCGAGCAGTCTGTATTGAGGACATTTCGCCTGCCTGTCTGAAACGCAACAATTATATATCTCGGTTTTTCACTCGTGAAACTAGTTTTATCATTCCAATTAACGCTCGTGGAGGCAGGAATACTCGGGCACGTCTCTAAACTCCATGCACGTAACGCAATATCTGCGTTCCTTCCTTTTTCCGCATATTTCATTAATTTTACGCGTTCAGACATGTTAACCTGCACGTGCGGTAATAACCAGTCAATAGAGCGTATTGCTAGCGTTGCAGCTTCTGCTCCCGTGTCGTGTAGTGCGTCAGCTTGCGTGTTTGCCATGTGAATAACTAACTCTTGCTTGGAATTAATAATCACATGCTTGTAATCTTCCGCGAACCCNCAACGTTCTTAATATTGACGTGATCCCATTTCGAGCAGTCTGTATTGAGGACATTTCGCCTGCTTGTCTGAAACGCAACAATTATATATCTCGGTTTTTCACTCGTGAAACTAGTTTTAACGTTCCAATTAACGCTCATTGAGGCAGGAATACTCGGGTACGTCTCTAAACTCCATGCACGTAACGCAATATCTACATTCCTTCCTTTTTCCGCATATTTCATTAATTTTACGCGTTCAGACATGTTAACCTGCACGTGCGGTAATAACCAGTCAATAGAGCGTATTGCTAGCGTTGCAGCTTCTGCTCCCGTGTCGTGTAGTGCGTCAGCTTGCGTGTTTGCCATGTGAATAACTAACTCTTGCTTGGAATTAATAATCACATGCTTGTAATCTTCCGCGAACCCCAACAGCATAGCTAGGGGAATACAAACTTCGAATTTCCCGTTTGAATATACTGGGACCTTAAACTCATCGTCTATGCTCCAGCCTGCCATTTTGGCGGCAGGCAATTGGTTATGCATTAATGACATATAGTTCTTTATGGTGGCTGTAATTCCCACATCACGAGTTGCATCGACTTCACATCCGTTCAGCTCATACGCAATTCTACTTATCATGTGAAGTATACCATTTATAATGATTTTAGTCGTTACGGGAAGCGCATTGCCTGGCTTCGTCAGTGTTCCCCGGAAGCGCAAATATGAGTTACAGGGCGCCGTGAATATATATCTTGGTTTTGCACAGGGATGCGGACCTCGGACGAAGGCATGTAGGGGCCCGGAAGATAGGGTGAATAAATGTGGATCTCAGCCTTAGTGATTGCATCTTCGAACCCCACCGGCTCTGCGACGTTTAATATTTCCACGTCCATGCTTGATCGTCAGTCCCAATCTTCTAAGGAAACACACGTTTTCAGGTGTTAGCGCTCTGCGTGCCTGACTCGTACTGACTTTAACTTTGGTACCGTAGGCGACTTTTATTACATTCGCACGCTTAATTTTCAGGCCCATCTTTCCTTAAATGCAAGCGGACCGTTAACTCCTCGCCTCGAAAATTAATCAATCGACTCTCTTGGTCCACAACGGACACTACGACCTCCTGTACGTGCGACGCCACTACCGGAACATAAATGGGTGTTTTCGGTACATTTACGAGTTTAAATCCTGGTGGCACCATCGCTGAAAATTCGTGCAGTGTCTGGCTGGGCTGGCTGTTGAGATACGACTCGTTAACCAAATTACAGTTTATTCGTATGACATTGACGGGAAATATTTGTACCGGTAGCGTAGATACGTGTCTTTTATTAGCCTCGTATGTAGCGTTCTCGAATCTTAGCATGGCGGCGAGAGTATTGCTGCCTGAGAAGTTTACCTGTGCACTACACTTCATTTCGCTATGTAATGTGTTCGCGTTACCGCGTAGTACTAATGTGGCTTCCTGTCCCAGCTCATGCGTAAGATATTCGCCTATGTCATCGATTTCATAAGACCCTGTCGGTATACGCACCTCCCCCATCTTCACACCCCCTTAACATAACAGAACATACAATTGCAGTCATCTATGTTCGACACCGAGAAGTACGTTTGAAAATCAATCACCGCCACGGACCATACTCCCTTCAGGGAGAGTGGTGGAAAGTGCATGGAACGCAATTCCGAACTAGTGCCCGACAATATCAAGGTGATGGACATGACTGAGGACAGCACCTAGCGCCCACTCGTTAAGTATCTATCTTTGTAAGGAAGCGCAGACAAAGGTGTCTGCAGTTCCATGATCGCGGCTTTTGCTCTGCTCCGTGATTATAGTATTTCGCGCTCCTCTGAAAAACGTTTTCAGTTCTGGTGGGGTCCTTAAATTTCCAAAACTGTCAAAGTAGTGGACCGTATCGTCATTCTTTTTATATGCTGTCCAATGAGTTCCCGGACCTGCGCTACTGTCGAGGTTCACTATACCACATTCCATCCTGCGCGCTCGAAGGGGCAGTCTGTCTCGCATGAACACTCCCCGGAAATTCCTTAATTTTAATTTTCATGCATAATTAAGTATCTCAAAGTTGGTTAGCGGGTGGACTGGCAGTCCCCTTAAGATCGCTTCGTTCTTTTGCGTTGTCGATTTCTCTTTCTGCCCCCTCCTCCAGCCACTTGTTTGTAGGGGCGCAGGTACAGTCCGCGACCGTTTTTTGCAAGTGTCTCCATTTGTCTATTGTGTCTCAAAGTCTCCGTCAAGCGTTTGTTTTCGTCTTTGGCCGTATGTACAGCCCTGGCAATGCCGCTAGCACCTCCAATCAAACTTCCGAGTAGTCCTAGAGCCGGTAAGATGAACGGCAGAATGCCGCCTCGTTTCACTGCTAACCTACGAGGTTTCCTGCTGGAGCGCAACTTTTTCGTCATTCGAAATTTCAATCCCATGCCACGTTTCACCTTAGTCTTCATAATTTTCGACACCCCCCACGCTGCTATGCGTTCCCCGAGCTTGGCCTGTGCCGATCCTACTATTGACTTTGCCTTATCTGCAAGAATCGTATCGGCCACGTGTCTATCTGCCAACTTAGTACTTGTCGCGTACGCAATATCGTGTTCTTTGCACTCTGTGTCTAACGAGTTAATGGGGACGTCGCCACGCTGTAATCGCCTCTCCAGCTTAGTGCCAGGACCGCAATACTTATATCCAGGAAGGTGCGCTTCAAAGGGCAAATTGGTAATATGAGAATTTACCAGTTTTCTTGGAGATCTTACCTCTACGACCCATACCTTTACACTAACAGTTAAATTGTATTGTGTTACTGCTTTATACACTTTGTGTTAGGGGCTGGATATGATCCTGGATACACTACATGCGTATACGTTCTTTCTGCGCTGCACCTCGAGGGCTCGTGTAGCAACATCTTGGCGCCATCTCGACGCGCAGCCACCGCCCGGATATTGTGTACATGCTCTCCCCTCCTCCTGGGAAGGGTGGTGGCGTGGGTATCTCGGTGGCAGCAGCAGGGGTCATGCGTAATGTAACCCACTCCGCCTTGGAAAGGCTTGCGTGCCGGGGGTGACGGCAGGGTCGCCCTGCGGTTGCGGTGAACCGCGACTGCATCCTCTCTTGTGTATCAGCCCACGCTAAGAGCGGTCGGCGTAGTATTCCCTCGCCCCACCCACTCGACATAGAGACATCCCGTGTGTGTGGGAAGACAGAAACATATTTTATATTTTATTCATATCTGATTGTAAAACCCAGCTGTTATATCTAGAGTCGAAATCTAGCCATTTCACGTATGATCGCGTCCCGCGTCATTTTAATATCCGCTCGACTAAGTAAGTGTTTGGGAATTTTGTTTTCATTAGTTCTTCTATATAGAATTGTCCTTTCACCAACACGCCATTTAGGTCTTCCAAAACAAAGGTCCGAGGATCGTTATGCCGAATCTGGCTAAATCTGTATATTTCTAATGACCAGTTGGGTGTGTAAGATTTCGCAAATGTTGGTTTAATTCGGGAAATGCGTACATAGTCTCGCACTTTAACCTTTACCTTCCGCCTGTCCACTATCTTATCGGTTTTAAACACAGTCTCCAGCAACGAATCGTTTTTAACGTCCACCGGACACATACGAATGGTCCTGCGTTTTCTAGCATTGTATTTGGTAATTAGACGAGGTAACATATCCAGCCACACATACTTTCCTCGCGCTGAGAATTCATGCCACATATCTGCTTTTAATGTTCGATTGAATCTCTCAATAATTGAAGCCTTTTTTTTCGCCATGGGTGCTGTAGTGGTTAATTCGGTTCTCGTCCATGAGAGAACGGAGAGCTTTATTGTAAAATTCCATACCTAAATCGGTCTGCATATTCTTAGGCGGGCCCTTATCGCTTAAGACCGTTTTCATAGCTTTGGCAATGTCCGCCGCGTATTTTCTGCGAACTGGGACGGCCCACGTGTATTTGCTGAAACAATTAATTATGGTTAGCATGTATCTATACCCCTTATTCACAGTAGCATACGGGATCATTTCCACCAGGTCGGCTTGATACAAATCGGTGATTCCAAACACGAGCACTTTCCTTCTGCGGAAATTTCTTCTTGCTGGTCTGTGAATCTCGGCTGCGATTGCCGCACGAGAACATTTTCAGTAGACGTAGCCGCCTTCCCGAAGTTCCTCCACGATATTGACAATTTCGTTTGTGTGTGACTGATTACCCGCTTGTTGAGATGCTACGAGTAGACACAGTCTGGATACTAATTCATTTACGTTGTCCCAGTAAACGTACTCAAGCTGGCTGCCTCCATCAAGCTTCGAAGTCAGTCCCGAACCACTGGCTAGGGCCACGTCGGGAAACATCTCGGCAGTAATGTTGAATTTCAGGTGGACCTCGTCCTTTTATGTATTGGCAGTTATGTCATTATCGGTTAAATGCGCGCTCGTGAGTTTAAGTAATTTGTGGTATTGGTGTAGAGCTTCTCGTGAATACTCCCCAGGTCTGCGTTTGAATAACAGCTAGTAATGGCCTGGCTCTGCGCGTATAGTTTCATTGTCAAGCTGTATGTAATCGTTGGGTAGAAAATAAATATGCATGTTCCCGAGATACCATTTTTTGTTCCGCCTATATACACCGTAAATCACATCGTTAAAGCGAATCGTATAGGAAGTGAGATATGTATGAACAGTGTCCGGGCGAGAACCTACTTTTATCTTAGGTTTCAATTCGGCCAAGGATACCTCGTCATCATCATCTTCGCCATTGCCCTCCGGAAGTGGCTTTAGTTTGATGTCCGGGTCGGTCTTCACACTAGCGATAGGGGGAACCGGTTGCTCCTTTATAGTATCCAGCCGTGACGTGATAGGGCGGAAAGCTTCTTCCAATACTGCATCCCGCTCCATACGAGCGCGTTTACCCTGTAGGTACTTAACGCATGCAACGACACGGCGTAAATCCTCGACAGCTGCAGCCATTATACTAAAATTTAAAGTGACTTGTTCGTACTATATATATATACAATGGCTCTACGTGTAATCAAATTGACTATTTTATCTTCGAAAGTAGTAAGTTTCTGAAGCACTGCGGTACGCACATGCTCGCAATGCGTCCATTTGTCATCGTCAGTGCGCATATCGTGTAAGTTACGAACAATCCTGTGTCGTATAAGTTCCTCTAGATCTGCAAGTTCCGTATTCACTGTTTGATTGCGGATATCGAGTTCTTCGAGCAGATTTGTACTAAGCTTATTCGTCATCCCTTCCAATATCTTGCTGAGATTCGTCTCTAAGCTGCATACACTCTCCAGCTGCGTACATAATGTGGTTAGCATAGCCGAACCTGTGCCTGACGCATTAAGGTGTTCGTCTAGTTTCGAGGAGATAATTGTAAACCTCTTAATGTCGAAAAGCGCGAGCTGTGTCTCGACTGCTGTGAGCTTGGCGTCCACACCATTAAGTTTGTCAGCGCTCTCTGTTGCTATACGCAGATTATCTCTCAATGTTGCAGCAAGAGTCGTAAGGGACCTGTGGTCAACGCGATCGCCTAAATATACTAGTTGTGCCTCTACTGCGGGGCAGCTTGCTCGCTACCACGCTTTGCATGTTATTTGTCAGAGTCTGAAAATGTTTTGTCATGGTGAGGGACATCGTACTGATGGCACCCAGGTTCGTGTCTAGCTTCTTACTTATTGCTTCCAGCGCGGTTGTGTCATTAAGGTGACTGCCTAGTTTCGTGGCAAGAACTCTCACTCGCTCGCCTACGTCATCCGTGGCTTTGTCATTAAGGATACTGTCTAGTTTCGCGGCGAGACTGCTAACTTGATCGCTTACATAGTTCATTTTCTTCTCCATAGCTGCGAATGCACCACCTAACGTGCCAAGTTTCCCTACATCGCCGGCTACGTTGCTCAGCTGGGTGTCCAGCTTGTTGTATAGTATGTTCGTGTTGGCGAACAGACGGCCTTCCATGGCTATGAGATTTGATTCCAGCTTTGGGGGTACCACACACTCCGTCTTTACATTAAGGTGTCCGTCCAGTAATGCAGTGAGGCCTGCTAGAACTCTAGCGCTCCCTTGCTCTCCCACGTCAGTGATTTTCTTCTCCACCGCCGATATTGTAGCTCCTAACACGTTCAGTTTAAGAGCATCATCGGATAGTTTGTGCAGCTGGGCCTCCATATTGGTAGATAGTATGTTTGTGGTGCCGGTCAGCCTACCTTCAATGACGTCGAGCACATCCCCGGTTGTTACGGTGGTCAGGTGGGATACCTTATCGATTAACATGCCGAGCCTCAAATCCATGTTCGTGGTAAGTATATTGGTATCAAAGAGGCGACCTTCCACCGTGGCGAGCTGCCATCCCACCTCAGCCAGTTGCTTAATATCATTGGCCAATGGGCGTAATTCGCTTGACACGGTCGTATGCACACTGCTGGCTATTCGCTCTCCCACACTGCTCAGAGCTGTCTCTAAGGCCGTGATTCGAGCCATACCGGACAATAATGTGCGCAGATGCGTCTCAATACTGGTCTGTAGTGTGGCCACCGCCCGCATTCGAGCCATACCGGCAATTACTGTGCGCAACTGCGTCTCGATATTGGTTTGAAGTGTCACCACTGGCCGCAACGCCTCTGAGGTAATGCTTCGGACGAAGGATACGTTCGTGGCGTCACTATCGTGTTTCGCTCCGCCTAAATTCTTTGCTCGTTTTCCCCCGAAACTACAGTTCCCGTCGTTAGTAGATATAATACAGCTTTCCGGCGTCCGCTTCAGGCCGCTATGGCCGAACTTGGATACTGAGTTGCTCATACTTCACTGATGTACTATAATGAACTGATCGAGACCCCTATGGTACCGCCCCTTTTCAAGTGGAAAATATTTTGCTATAACTAGAAACCCATGAGGTTCGTGCCAGCAACATGCACACAGGTCTTTAAATTTGTCGAATGTCATGTCGGTGTTAACATGGTCCGATTAGACGTGGTGTAAATTCAGGTCGTCCATGCGAAAGAGGACTAGGAAATTCGCATTGTCTCGTAGCAGCTGTTTAGGCATTCGTGAATACGTTTGGCATGGTAAATAGAATCAACTGCTACATGACGTCCCATGCTGAAATACTGCTGCATTGTCACCTGTTTTTCACACGCTACATCATCGAAAATAAACACAGAATTCGGTAAAGTCTCGCTTGGCTGCATGACCGCGTCGTTGTCGCTAAATGGAAAGTAATGGAGGCCTGCAACTGCTTGAAGTATTTGCGCTAGCCGTATGTACTTTGTCTGATGAATGGATTTAGAGTAAAGATATATGTTTTCGAAACGCGGGCCATTCGGTTCCTCTAATAAACTAATGAGGACGCAAGTTTTCCCGCAGTTGCTCGGTCCTGCTATGATTCCTCGTACGGTGTCCGCTAATAACTTTCCATGTCATAATTTAAAAACGTTAGTTTCATCTTCGTCGACGTCACTGATGCGGACAGGAAGCGTGGTTGTCTGCGGCACGATCTCCATCGAACTGATATGCGAATCAGTTAATCGTTAATATTTATCATATTTATGTGAGTTTTTTTGTGTCCCTGGGTGATCTCTGTTATGTACAGGCTGTGTGACGCGTCCTGCTACTTCGCTCTTGGATGCGGGCGCGATCGCACGTGTATGTAAGTATGCTGCTGCTACTGGGAGACGGGAGGGTGTGTGTGTGATTGTAGGAAATATATATATATTTATATATATTTATATATATATANGGTTAACGCATGTGATGGTAGGACTTATATATATGTATATATGTATATGAATAATATTTTTGTTAACACATGTACAAGGCTCTAGCGCATAGCTGGCGTGTCTCTTGGGAGCTGCTGCTGCACTCGCTGAGAATGCGAGAGCATGATGATTTAACATACATTCTATCCACTACGCTACTGCGGCCCCATTGAATTAGACATGCTAGAGCGTTACATTTAACTTGCCATCTACGTCATCTCTTTTGGGAATGTGGGAGCATGAAGTTGTGCTCTACCCATTACTTCACCGTGGCACCCTTCCTTTGGAATGCATGACGTCCCGAAGCTATGTCGTGGCTGCGTCTCTGTTGGGAGACGCAGCCATAGGTGTGGAATGCAAGAGCGTGAACTTGCGCTCTACCTATTACTTCACCGGGGCACCTTTCCTTTGGAATGCGTGAGCGTGATGTCCCGAAGCTCTCTGTTGGGAGCCGCCATNCGGGGCACCTTTCCTTTGGAATGCGTGAGCGTGATGTCCCGAAGCTCTCTGTTGGGAGCCGCCATCGTCGGTGCGGAAATGCAAGAGCGTGAAGTTGCGCTCTACCCATTGCGTCACTGCGGCCCCCCTTAAATGCCAGAGCATAACTGCTGGGTGCGTCGTCTTCGGGAGCCGCAACCAACATGGCTGACCCCTTGGCGTTGGCTTAGGGATCCTCCATGAACCAACATGGCCGCCAGGAAATGCGCGAGAAAAAATAATTTTTTGGAACTTTTGAAAAGTTGGAACTTTTCAAAACGACAATTTTGAAAAATAAATTTTTGAAAATTAATTTTGTGAAAAAAAATTTATTAAAAATACATTTTTGCAATTTTTTGCAGATTTTTGCACATTTTGGCACTGGCTGCCAAGATGGCAGCCTCCGAATGAAACTGGCTGCCAATATGGCCGCCCCCAAAGCGGAATGCAACCGCATGAGGTTTGTCATTTCCTTACCAAGCTTCGGTGTCCCGGTGTCCCCGCCATGACGCTGTGTTCGAACATACCAAAGCAGACTACTCAGGTCGTGTCTCTACATAAAAGTTATATGCATCCATACAGAACCAATTGCACAGCAACGTATTGTCCGGAGTTCAGGAGAAGGCGAGGCTCTGGAATTCGGGCATGGTAGGTGAGCGGGAGGGTGGGCCCGGTGGGCCACAATGTCGCCCCCGGGGCCTCCAACCTGTACTGCCAGTACTTAAACTATCAGTTCGCAGGGAGAATTTCCTTTCATATGACACACATACAAATATACTCTATAATGTCATGGTATACGCCTCTATTATTTCTTTTGAGAGTAACCTTTAAATTCGCCATTTTAGGTGCCCGTTTGCCTGGTGCGCGAAATGATTTACATTGTGTTTGAAGTACACATTTTTAAAGCGAGCAATTTATTGTACACATTCACAATCTGTTTCCGTACGAAAATTAATCACATTTCGCAATAGTTACAATTGTTAAAACATCTTTTACATTACCAATACTAATTTGAAGACTTTCAGTATGGCCAAAAACAACATTTTTAAACTGTCTTAACTTAAATTGTTTTACTTAAATACCTGCGAAACAACCATAGTGACCTGAAAACAATTTTGATGGCATAAATTTAGGGCGAAAAACGTTAAGATCAGGAATGCATAACTTAAAAATACTCTGAAAGGAGATACTCTTACCGCTTATCTCAAACAGTGGATGTTGTTGTTCGGTGATAATTTATTCACTTTCGGAAAGTGGCAGCGCCAGTTCCAATTCAGAAGAGGAAAATTCGTCGTCAGATGAATCACTTGAGCCACTGGAGTCACGGCCTAGGCATACCACAAAACTGTCTATTGCGTCTTCCACACGACAGTCCTTTTGCCAGTAGTCTGCTTCTATATTTTGGACATTCGAACAGTATCCTTGCCAGTCTTTTTCAGCGACGGAAGATATTGCTTCCGTCGTGATTTCCATTAGCTTTGTTAACGACAAGATAGCAGTAATGTTCTTTTCCCGCACTAGTCTCTTTGTTTTAGACCACGCTAGTTCAATGGGATTAAGTTCGCACATATAAGGAGGAAGTCTAAGAACACCGTGTCCATGAAGTTTTAAAAGTTGGTCAATGGGAAATACTTTTTCAGGCTTCCTGTTCTGCGCAATTAAGTCGAAAAGCTCTGTTTTTCGCATTTCACGAGTAAAGGGAATGTTATTGGTCAACCATGACTCCATTTCCATTTTCGCTGCATACTTCGATGGGGGTTTATTTTCTTGAACTGAGTGGTAAGGCGCATTGTCCATAACAACAACAGACTTTTCCGGTAGGTTTGGGAACAACTGCTTATGCATCCATTTTTCAAAGTTCGCAGAATTCATCTGCCCATGGTAGTCCCCCGTAGCTCTGCCTGCTGGAAAAATTAGCAGTGCATTTTCAATGAATCCAGTTTTAGCACCTGCATGAACAACAATTAAACGGTTCGAAGAACTGCAGTTGGTTAACACACCACGTCCAGTATCACTTTGCCAACATTTGTTAAATGTGATGTTGCTATCAACCCAGGTTTCATCAATGTAAATTATGGGGCGCCCCTCCATTCTGTAGTGGAGAATCTATTTTAAGTAATTACAACGCCAGTGGACAATGTGCGGTCTTTCCACTAATAGTTTCCGAGAACTGTTACACCGTTTCCATTTAAACCCCATTTTTTTCAGTATCCGCCTGATTGTGTGAACACCCCATGGAAAAACCATTTTTTTCTCTCAAAGCAACGAGAAGCTTAGGTCATGTTGGTACTTGTTTCTGTACTAAGTAAAAATCATGAATGACGTCTCTGATTACTCTCCTATCAAATGAGTCACAGCGCACATTTCTTTCATGTGGACGCTTTCGGTGTTTGCCTGGTGTTGACAGCGAACTGTTACAAGCATCGGCACCTTCTTTGCGAATTCTGGAAATACTTCTCATAGAAATTCCAGTGTATTCTGATGCACGCAGATTGGATTGAGATAATACATTTTTTATTTGACCATCAGTAGCTTCTGCGTCACATTTATTTATCACATGGCTGATCACCTCCCTCGCTTCGCTATGTATAGTTTTCCCTTTCTTCCTAGACTGCGCCATAATATACCGTCCTGATACGCACGCAACCGACACTAACTCGTGACTAACTTCCAGAGAGCTGTTTATTTTGGGATGACTAGTAGCGAGGGTGACCCCTTACTCTGACAGCGGTCTTTAAACGTCAGAAGTGGGCAAGGGAGGGTTTGCTGCCCCGAACACCACCCCGCCACGCAGCCTTGCCTTCTCGTCAGTTCCCTACTGTACATGTGTCTCGATCATATGTGCACATCTGTCTCTCCAACTGGTCCGAACTTTCGAGAGCGCGCGTGCACTGCTGTACCTTCAACTTGTCTGTGTGTGGAACGGGATGTAGCCGGCACTCCTGCATGCATGGGAAAAATTTATTTCCTATTGTTCTGTAACAACTAGCAGTAAGATAAAAACACCAATTACACTTACACAACCTCGTCAGCAGCAGTGTTGTCGCTTTCGCACCGCTCTCGCAAGGATGATGATGATAAAAATTAATAGCGCAAAAAATACCATCATTTTAACTTAAAAAAAAAGTAATTATAAATATACATAAAATATTAGGCAGGTCGCATTTCTACATAAAAGTTGTATGCATTCATACAGAGTCAATTGCACAGCAATATACATACATGTGTACCGATCATGCGCGGGTGCATGCACATCTGTCCCTCGAACTTGTCTTGTTATTCGTGCGCGCACACACTGCTGCTGTACCTTCAACTTGTCTGCGCGGGTGGTATGGAATGTATACAGCACTCGTGCAAAGGAAACATTTCTTTATTACAGAGGCAATTGCACAGTGAGATACTTGCATGAGTACGTGCACTTCTACACCGAAGAACCAAAAAAAAACTGGCACACCAGCCTAATATTGTGTAGGGCCCCCGCGAGCACGCAGTAGTGCCGCAAGACGACGTGGAATGGAATCGAATAATGTCTGAAGGAATGCAGGAGGCATTGAAATCTGCGCCAATTTGAGAAAGGGTTGCACGTCTGTCACGTTTAATGATTCTCGTCAGTTGTCGTTTGTCCAGTTCGTTTACGATCTTTTTCCGGCCGCAGCGATGTCGAATATTTGAGGTTTTACCGGATTCCCGATAATCACAGTACACTCGTGAAATGGCCGTACGCGACAATCCAAATTTTATAGCTACCTCGAAGATGCTATGTCCCATTTCTCGTGCGCCGACTATAACACCACGTTCAAACTCACTGAAATCTTGATAACCTGCCATTATAGCAGCAGTAACCGATCTAGCAACTTTGCCAGACGCTTGTTGTCTTATATAGGAGCTGCCGACCGCATCGCGTTACTCTGATTGATTCCATGCCTCTGTTATTTGCATACGCACGCCTATACCAGTTTTTTTGGTTCTCCAGTGTAAGTTAAGTTAGTTTTAACCAACGCCCAGTTACATTTTGTTGGAAGTAAATTACAGTATTTAAAGTTACTTATACCTTTTAAGTAATTGAACTTAAGTTACTTTTGAAGTGTAACTCACCCAACACTAACGCTATTTTTATTATTATTATTATTCACTATCTCGGGCGTCACTATATTTCGCTCGCATGTCATTCGCCGGATTTGTGCAGACAGTCGTCAGAACCCCAACAAGTCATTCCCTATCTGGCACCTTTCAGTCAGCTTCGTTCATCAGCTTCAATCTTCATACATTCTGCAGTTTTTAACACATGCATCATTCTTCAAACATGAATATTTGCTTGCCTATATACCCACATTTTTGCCATATACATGCATACTTATAAAGAGAGCTTTGATTTAAAATGACGTAAGGCAATCACTAACACTGAATACGTTAACTGTTTTCTGCAAGTATCTTGAAGCCGATATATAAATACCAATAAACGGCAATTTTATATCAGGTTTTTTTTTCAAATTTGTGAATAAGTATTTTTTTATGACATCTAGCGCCGGAACGATATGTACAAATTTACGTCTTGTCTTTAGAGGAAAATATTTGCACAGAGTTCCGAACCATTTATAAACAATATTAGCCAAACAAAGCAAACCAGTCCAACATAAGCAATGAGCAATCACTAAAATTAAAGCAAGAAAACACCTAAATAATATTACAAGTTATAAAACTCCTTAATACCAATCCTATATGAATAACAGAAGAAAAACCCATTAATTAGTTTCACTTTTTGCCGTAAAAAATCCATCCTACCCAAATAAAATTATAAACTAAAACAATGTTATAAACAAAAACATAAAAAAACCATAACCAATTAACTTTAATGAAACATCCACCTAAATCATGGAACTAGAGCCTGTTAATATGACATTTTCTTTAGGTAATCAGATGTACACAAAAACATAAGCATTTTAACTAAAAATATCACGCATAAACAAAAATTTTACTAACGATACTCAAAATACAAACTTCCAAATACTTGCAGAATTCAATCTACGTGTTCGGCATTAATTTAGATCCTATATTTCCTTTCTGGAAATCTTGTTAGCTGAATGTTAACAGCACTGATCAAAGAGCAGTCAGAAAAGCAGTAGAGTAGCTTATAAGAAATCAAACTAACAGGAATTCTCATAAAAATGTGCGTAGTTAATTTAGAAATTTCTCGTTTTCTTTCATCATAACCTCTTTCCTATAATTATCAGATGGCTGAAATTTTCTGGTTTGTATAGGAACAATTTTCAGCTCTTAGATATGTCACAAGAAGTCCACGAATATTAACCGGTTCGTTCGGTTCTATTGAAAATACACTGTCGCTCTCCTCGTCATTTCCTATCTTCTTCGAACAAACGCTGCTTTTGACAAGTCCACTAGAAATATCAGAGAGAAGGTTGATGTGCCAGGATCTTTGTTGTTATTCGTACTACCTTCATAAACCGTATCTTGGTAATATGCATGTATAACACCGTGTAATTTCTTATTTCCCATTAAGTCGGTTTCAGTATACACTGCAAAAAATTCTCTGGTAAACTTCCTAACCTGTAATTGAAGTTTTTAACCTATACACTGTATGGTAATAATACCACACATCAAGCTGCAGGTATAGGAATATTAAGCTCGCTACTATAAAAAGTTGGGAACTTCCTTACGCATTTTGCTGTTTTCTGAGCAAATGTAGGAAGGCTACAATGGACGTATAGGGGAAAACATTACCATTCCTGATTTCTCACAAAGCGTATACACTGGTATGATAAATTTCCGAATAATTTCTTAGAGTGTACTATGTAGGTTCCCTACAAAATAGGAATTCGTATGGACGTTTTTATGATTACCTCACCGTGAATAGCGCAGCACCAGCAAATATTTCTGTCAGTGGTCGTTGCCAAAACACATAACTAAACATCAGAGACCGCTACGCAACAACAGACGCAGGAATCTGCTAAGGTGCGGAGATAAGTGCAGTGTACGATTGCGCCAAATTATCAACATCTCGCGACTCAGGACGTAAATATGGACCAATAGGAAATGAGGATGACAAGCCGAGGAGTGGAGACAAGAAGTGTGGTCAGGACCCAGGACGAGGCAACAGGGAGCAGTTGGCGACGGGATATTATAAGAGGCTGCTACCTGATTCGGCGATCTGTGGATGTTTACCTTCTAAGCTGCGAGAGCGAGCTTGACTCCTATATCGCGTCCCTCCCTAAGATCCGTTCTTTATCAAAGTGTTGGCTATCTGGCTGTATTATTGTTGTCTCTCTTTAACAAAGAAACATAAGGAATTATTTATTGTAAGTAGAATAGATAAGTAAAAGGACTAACAAAATTAACCTATGCTCAGTTATTTATAACGACATCCCTTCCTCATACTGTTATTTACAACCCACTGTTAAAAGAATATAACACTATGGACTGAAGTATGCTATGTATGCTTCGATTCGCATTGCATCGTCAGTTAAGAAATGTTTCCTCAGCACCAAGAAACTATTTACCATCGCATTTATGCAAGCCGTAAGTCTTGTGAAACTTGCAAGACACCATACACTGAGACCGCTAGCTTCTGGCATACGTCTTCTATTGTGGATCGACTTCATATTAAGGACACCATTATCACCATGTAATCTTTTTTTAGCACAAACATCACCATATTCCTTCTTTTCCGTGATTTCCTCCTCGTCATCTATATCTTTTTTCGCAGCTACCGATGCTCCGTGATTACCTACATTTAATGTAACCTGTTTAACACGACAGTCTAACAAATCACTTATATTTATTTCACTAACACAAAAACGGGTTTCCTCTTATCGTCTGCAAGCTTATAACGCATTTTACATCACCCAGCTGTGTCATGTATTGCGGTAACGGCGGTAACAAATGTTTCCTCGGCGGAAGAAAAAAAAAAAGAAAAAAAAGCATAAATGTTATATATGTATAATATGCATAGCTTTCGCAGGTCTTGATATGTCTGTTCAAATTATCGCTTCATGAAAACTGCGCACAGCACTTACCGCAATGCATTATCGTGCGAAGACTTCAAGAAATTGGCCCATTTTTGTTGTTGAGAATTCCATCCAAAAGTGAAGACTGCAGCGTATCAACAGTATTGACGACGGTCGGAAGACGATTTTCTTTCAAGTCAACTGCAAATTATGGAACTGTATGTGTAGATAATGTTGTCGATGATGACATCAATTGCTCGTATTTCTTACTGTCGATAATGGGTCGACTTCATTGGGTACACTACTTTTATAACACAGATATATTTTTAAAATACGTTCTTACTTTTCAATACGCATCTGGACCGTACAAAACATATTTAAATGTTAAAAGTTCATACATACAACCTACAACCCAATATAATAATTGGCTTGAGTCAGACTTGAATCAGGTTTGCCATGACAAGCCTGTAAGCTTACATCAAGCTTGCTGTTCAATCTGACTAGTTTGAATCAAGCATAATTTAAGTCATCTGCACGCTTGCCATCAGCAAGTATGTGCCAGTCTTGAGAAATTTGGCTTAAACTAATCTTCAATCACACATGATATGACAAGCTTGCTCGGCAAGGCATATTAAAGTGAAATGACAAGTTTTCCGCAAGCTTACATGCTGTATGAGTATGTTTTTTCTTCAATAAAATGTTTGTAGATTTTCGTTTTCTTTCGATCTCCATTCTCGGGAGCGGTATATTAAGCACCGTTAAAGAGTCGAACAGGGGGTAATAGGTAATAAATAATAAAAAGCCACAAATTCGCCAATATGTGAATTTACATTCTCGTAAATTATGTTCTATATCATCGTAATTTGGATTCATGTTACAGCACAATTTCCCACACACTTAAAAAATAAAAAAACATGATTTAAATTGCCTGTATGTTCATCTTTCATAAGCTTTTTTGAATGCCATTAATTCTGTACTACAATATAACATTTCTTGCTTCACATCATATGCCTACCTAATTTATTTATAAATACGTATATGAAAGTCAAACTTTGTCCCGTGTATTTAAGTATATATGTTTGTTCTCTATACAATTCTACACTGGTCGACGGATTTGGACCAAATTGTGGTAGAGATACCCTTCAGTGTCCAACTTAAAAAACTGTGTAAACCAAAATTTACTCCTGCCAAAATCAAAAAACAGGGTCGTGTATCTCTCATTCATGACTTCAATCCCTTCCCGACGCTAAATTGCGTGATCCTTTAAGTGCTACTCTCAATGCGGATACAACATGAACTGTTCCTGTTTCTTTCTCAGCTCATTACATTTTTTGGAATATTTCGTAAATTTGAGGTTAGGAAATCGCCATGTGTTTTATTTATGCCATGTGGAATTTCTTAATATACAGTTAAAGTAATTACTTATGCATGCTTGCCATAAAAAATTACCATTAGCATTAAGAGCATCATCTTTGGTTCTAATCAGTCTCGTATTTTGGGAGACAGTGTTTACTAACCTGAAATATTTACAGGGCCGTCATTGGGAATACAATTAAGCGAGTCTCTCACTAAAGCGAACCAGGTTCAATCCCCGGCCGGGTCACTCGCGGATTTTCTTAAGTGGGAATCGTGCCGGACGATGCCGCTGGTCGGCGGATTTTCTTGGGAATCTCCCATTCCCCCCACCCTGGCATTCAGGTGCTGCTCCATTCTTACCCCCTTTCACCCTCATCTGTCCTCGAGATTTCGTTGTTAAGAACTGCCAAAATCTCTCACCTCAACTCAACTATGTGAGTCACTTAAATAATGTATTTTTAAATGGTAACTGCAGTTCTACTTGTATGCAAAATTTGATTTAAATCAGTTGGTTGGTTCTCGAGATAGGAAACACATGTTCCATTTTTCACCAGACATCATGAAACAAAATTTGCTTGTATACGTATATTAGGTGCCTCCAATGGATAATATCAGCACAAAAATTGTGGTTGAATTTTGTTAAATTGTTTAACATTGTAATACAAATTATTTAACTACCGCCATTAAAAGAAATGCCTGAACTACTTGAAATAGGTAAGTTTCTATGGCCTACATGGCGCTCAATGAGTGTACAATTTGGGAGGAATCAGTTGAATGTTTCTCGAGGTGTGACAACAGTTTTCGTGAAGTGCTCCCTTGCAAAATGGCCGACAAAAGAGACTTTATTTTTATAATGGATGATGTTAGAATACTAAGTTAGGATGAAATTTGTTCCATGGTTTCGTAGATATAGCTTACTACGCTAAAATGTTTATGGCTGCCATTTCAAAAATAGGCGTTTGACATACTTTAGGCATATTGAATTAAATGTCTGTTGAAGAACTACTTATTCCCCAATTTTTGTAGGAATATATTGGTTGTTTCCCGACATATGACTTAAAACATTTATTGTTTTATGTGGCGCTACCTTATAAAATGACGGATAAAATATGCTCTGTATATATATTTGATGGTTGCAACAGATACTGCCAGAATACAAGGTTATGTTTACATTGGTTATATAGTTTCGTAGATATAGCATACTAAGCTGAAATGCTTGTATGGTTGCTGTTTTGGAAATAAATTAACGGTCATCTTAAAATCACGCCAGTTTACATGGCCTAACATAGTAATACTTGTTTGCTAAATTTGGTAGGAAACGGTTAATTTTTTTTCCGAGGTATGACATAAAACTTTATTTGTTTATATTGTGCTGTCTTACAAAGTGACTGATAAAAAATGCTCTGATTAAACACATTTGCTGGTTACGACAGATAGTGCTAGCATACATTAAGTTAACATTTGTTGCACGGTTTTTTTGATGCAGTGTACTATGCAAAAAAATGTATATGGCCACCATTTTGAAAATAAATGCACTACATTACATATCACTTTACATAGCCTGCCTATTACTATTTTATGCAAAAAGGTTTTTAGGAATCGGTTGATTGTTTCAAGAAGATATAGCATATTGAGCTAAAATGTTCACATAGTTGCCATTTTGAAAATAAGTGCGCGAATTATCGGAAACATAACAAATCACATGCTCTGCAGCAGTATTACTTGTCTGCCATATTTGGTTAGAATTGGTTGATTGTTTCCCGGCACAAATATGCGTTATCATGCAAAACGGTGGAAATAGAGGCTATGTATTTGCACATTAAAAGCTTGTAATAGCTTTTCCCAGCTTACTAAGTGTGGTCGACATTGGTAAAACAATATGGTAGATAAAACAAGTAAACGCAAGAAAATATATTTTGACCCTAACCACTTGAAAATAAGTGTCACACATTAAATATGTACATGTTTTAATGGCCTGACATAGTATTGGAAACAGGGCAAAATTAGCATAATCAGTTCAGTGTTTCCAAGGTATCTCTTAAAAGCCAAATGTTTAAATGAAGTTATAACTTTCAAAATGGCGAAGAAATACCAATGCACTGTCAGCATACCAAATGTGGTATATATCCGTTAAATGGTGTCTAATATATAACCTCGTGTACTAAAGATAAAAAAGGCAGCCATTTTGAAAATAAGCATGCTGCTTGGTTGAAAATTACTGAAGTTGGATGTCCTTAATAACATGTGTACCGAACTTGATGAAATTCGGTTCACTGGTTAAAGTTTCTTAAGGGGACACACACACACAAACACAACATTTACACATTCAGACAGGACAATTATATCATAGGCCTACGTTTCCTTTGGGAAGTAGGCTAAAATGACAGCCTATTTCTAATTCTAAGGCTTGAAGATTAGGTTATACTAAGTAAGCTATTACTATTTATCAAAACGTATATATTTATAGACTATTAAAAGACAAAACTATATTTGATTGGTGCACTATCTATCAAAATGGCGGACAAAAGAGGCTCTGTGTATAATAGATACTGTTATTATACAGTTAACATGAAATTTTTTCATGGTTTTGAAGATATTGATAGTGTACTAGCCCAACATATTTATATGGACGTCATTTTGAAAATAAGTGTCTGGCCCACTTAAAACACGAATTTACTTACATGACTAATGAACCTAATTTAATGAAGTTCTTAAACGTTTATATGGTAGGAAGGCCTTGTCGTCTTGTTCGCAGCAATGCCATTAGAATGGAACCACAAACATATTCAACATAAGCGAGAGAATTACAAATACACGCGTGCCTTACCCGGCACTCAGACACATAAAATATCGTTCCATATGCTAGAGTGCAACCAAATGCGTAACGAAGGTAGGATTAGCATCATCAACTTCGGATGTAATCAGTGTAATATCTTGGAAGGTAGGGTTCATTTACCTGAAATATTTACATGTCTGTCATTTTAAAAGTAAGTGTTTGCGTAACTTAAATCATGTAAGTTTATATGACCTACCATAGTGCTATTTTTTTGAAGAATTTGAGGGAAATTGTCCGATAAGTTTGCGAGATATGGCACAAATACTTTATTTTCTCATTTGATGCTATCGTACAAAAACATACAAAAAGAGTCTGTATACAGTACATCCAATAGATAATGTTAGCATACAAATTCCTGTCGAATTGGGCCAAACTGCTTAATAGATATGGCAAACTTACCTAAATTATTTACATGGCAACCATTCTGAAAATTTGCATGTCACCTACTTAAAATGTATAAATTATTTGGCCTAACGTATTTCCACTAAATGTGTACGAATCGGGTAATTGTTTCCTGTGATAAAATATAAAATTGTATTTATTAACGAGGCACTATCTTAATTAATGACGCACAAGAAAGGCTCTGTGCAAACACATTAGATGGTTTTAATAGATAATGCCAGCATATATAGTTATGTTGAATTTGGTTGCATGGTTTTGTAGATATGGCAAACTAAGCTAAAATGTTTATGTCGCCACCCTAAAAATAAGTGCCTTGCCCACTCAAATCATATAAATGTACACGACCAGCTGTAGTGCTACTTGTTTGCCAAATTTGGTAGGAATCTGTTTGTTTTTTTAATAAATATATGACATAAAAACTTTATTTTTTCATGTGGTATTTTTTTTAAATTGTGCACTAAATAGACTTTGTGTACACACATTTAATGGTTGCATGCACAATAAAGATGAAATTGATTACATGGTTTCAAAGATATAGCATACTAGGCTAAAATGTTAAATGGCCACCATTTTGAAAATAAATATCTGACCAACTTGAAACATATTTGTTTATATCCCCTACTAGAGTAGTACTTTTTTTTGCTAAATTTGGTAACAATCCGTTACTGTTTCACGATATATGACAAAAACTATTTCATGTGCCTCTATCTTACAAAATGGCGGGAAAAAGTGTCTATGTGTTGGCATATATGATTATTTTATATATACTATTTATATACAAAGTTTGGTTTATATTGGCCGAATGGTATGGTAGATAAAGTAAATAAAAATTAAACATTTATATGGCCACAATTTTGAAAATATGCGCCATTATATCCTTAAATCGCGTATGTTAACATATCCTACTACATTNTTGCTAAATTTGGTAACAATCCGTTACTGTTTCACGATATATGACAAAAACTATTTCATGTGCCGCTATCTTACAAAATGGCGGGAAAAAGTGTCTATGTGTTGGCATATATGATTATTTTATATATACTATTTATATACAAAGTTTGGTTTATATTGGCCGAATGGTATGGTAGATAAAGTAAATAAAAATTAAATATTTATATGGCCACAATTTTGAAAATATGCGCCATTATATCCTTAAATCGCGTATGTTAACATATCCTACTACATTATCACTTATGTGCCAAATTTGGTGACATTCGGTTGAGTTTTTTTCGAGATATATTATAAAAGCTTTATGTTTTCATGTTGTACTGTCTTCCAAATGGTGGACCAACAACACTATTTATCTCTAAAATCAGTGGCTTATATGATGTACTGTCAATGTACTAAAGTTGATTAAAATCGGTTCAATGCTTCCCGAGATATAACATAGCACTCTACATTTAGAAACTCACATAATTTTGAAAATAGGTATCTGACGTGGTCGAAAACTATAAAAGTTTGATATCCTTACTAAGTTGTATGTGTGTACCAAGTTTGGTGAAATTCAGTTCACACGTTCTAATGTTTTTAGGGGGACACCCAAACACACAACAACATTCATACACATCTTGACCTACAGATAGGAAGTGATCTCATAAGCCTATCTTTACTTTGAAAACTAGGCTAATGAATTATTCCTGAAATAAGAAGTAAAAACTAAGTGGGGTAAGTGGAAAGAGAGAGAGAGAGAGCGTAAGAGAGAGACACTTAATTTTGGTCCTATGTTAACTCGTTGGCATTTAACACGCGACCTCTCGAATACGAGACCGACTTAGAAGCCAAAAGAAGAACGCACTTAAAGAAACTAAGCGTCTTCCTTTTATGTGTATATGTGTATGTCGTGTTCTAGTCCCGCACTGAATAAGTACATCACAAAGATGCGAAAGAAAAGTTGCTAGTTCAGTTCCGAATTAATTCACGAGCTAAAGTGTTGCAATATTGTAAAAAATGGTTGCCTGTAAAGTCGGTTTTACGGGNTTGTTGTTGTAAGAATTAGCCATTCACAAATGAGAGGTGTAGAAACTTCAAACAATCAGATTTTTTACTAGGAAGACGCTAAAAACACCGGTCTCTGATTCCTTGTTGTGTACAGTACATTCACGGTTACTTCACACTTTTCTGAAGCTTTGCTTAAGTTCTACTTTCAGGTGTTCATAACGTATCCTTCCGCTACAATAAACAAAAACCACTGGCATGTGGTTTCTCTGTTTCAACTGTCAAACGCTTTGTTTACATTTAGTTTACATTACATTCAACTTCCTAACAATACTGTTGTATTTCAAAAGCGTTACATAAACTTTTACAATTTCCGACCATATTTAGGTCTGTTTTATGAGTTAACTGTGTCTGTATTGATTATGGTGTGATTATTAATCATTTTGTATGTTATTAAAATATGTGTTACGATATAGCGCGTTACGAACATTGTACTCTAATATTATATCTGAACTTGTTTAACTGCGTGGGGAAACAGTACAGAAGGTATTTAATCTCCCGTAATTGACGTGGGTTAGGTTACTGATGAAAGTCAAGCCTGAACCAGAACGAATATTAAAACAAATAAGCATACAATACAACGAAAAAAAAAAAGAGAAAAAACTAGCGCACAACTCGTCTCGCTTATTTTATCATGCTAACTTAACGGCGACAAACAATATGGTGGCTAACATTCTAAACAATCTTGTTCACGTACGCTACANAAGAGAAAAAAAATTGGTTGTCTGTAAAGTCGGTTTACTGACGATAGTTGAACGTGACAACGTCTTAACTGGTACCCAGNCACTGCAACTTTCATCCCGATCATGTTTTTTTTCAGCATGCGTCGTTTTATTAGTTTCTTTATATTTCTGACTGAGATTTAACTCTCTAAGCATTTTATTGGTGCCATGACAAATATTAAGTCCACTGAAACACGTTACATTAAAGTGTTTCAAACACCTACAGCCAGTTACACAGTTGTGAGAACAGACGTACCCTTTAAAGATTTACTACAGTCGTAAACGTCATTCAGGGTCAAAAACTAGCCTCGTACGTCCAACACTCGCCTTCACACATAAGGCCTAACGGCTTACGACTATTTCGTTACAACAGTCCGTCCGTCAAACCGAAACACTACATGTAATTTTTTTTACACCTGCAGTAAAAAAAAAAATACATTTAACATAACTTTGTTATTTGACTCAACAGTAGGTTAAACGCAGGTGTACAATCTTTATTTTATAAAAGCAATTATTTTTCCGTAGGAAGAAAGTAACAAACACATTCACCAATTTTGCAAACTTAATAGTTTTAACTGTCCCACCGTCATACCCGAATAAAAGTTTAATAAGTCTTTAACATTTAAACCAAATTTTAAATATGGATCACGAAATCACACATCATTAGTTACGATATAACTACCATTCGTCTTCTAAGAGCGCTAAGAAACGTAAATGCAAAAAAAAAAAACAATAAATTGAGAAAAAAATAAAATAACATACACGCTTCGCCTGTTTTTTCTTCATGAAAAAAAAAAAACGAAATACAAGAACATACGCGCAGCATTTTGCACTGATCAGACAACGAAAATATAAATATTTTTTATTAGTAACTATGAAATATGTTGATACCAGTGTTACGTGAAAANAAAAAAAAACAATAAATTGAGAAAAAAATAAAATAACATACACGCTTCGCCTGTTTTTTCTTCATGAAAAAAAAAACGAAATACAAGAACATACGCGCAGCATTTTGCTCTGATCAGACAACGAAAATATAAATATTTTTTATTAGTAACTATGAAATATGTTGATACCAGTGTTACGTGAAAANACTGATCAGACAACGAAAATATAAATATTTTTTATTAGTAACTATGAAATATGTTGATACCAGTGTTACGTGAAAATATAAATATTTCAATATAAGACATCTGCCTTTACATAAAGCTTACCAAGCACCAATTTAATGACATTTTACATGCCAAAAATTTCTTACTGGCCATTACCAACACAACCCTGCTGTCCCTGCCTTTAATTCACGTTGATTATAAAGTAAATATTATAATTAATTGACAACTTATAAGTGAAAGTTTCGTTTAATAAAAAATATTATGCTTTAGTATTACTAACAGTATTACATGCTTGTTGTGTGTAATCTATTTAAAGTACAGTTAGGCCTATTACGCCTAAGATGATATTTCACAGTTTCTATTCAAAAAGTGTGAAGAAACCGTGAACGGAGTATACAGTTTCAACAATGTGCAACACGTCCTTGATTGTGGACGCGATGACTGAACTAGAGATGATGGGGAATATTTCTCGGAACGGTTCCGGAGAAAGGAACAGGAACTGCAGTTCCAAGTAAATTGTCTCTACAGCTCAACTGCTTACCGCACCTCTCACACAAATATGACATTCAACAGGGATTTTTGGCACAATTAAAGTGTCCATGTCGCTGTNTTACCGCACCTCTCACACAAATATGACATTCAACAGGGATTTTTGGCACAATTAAAGTGTCCATGTCGCTGTACATCACGGCCAAAAGCGCTTGCACCAGCTAACTATCTATGTCATCGGACTACATCGTGGTCTGTATAGAAAAAACACAAAATTTGTTTGTATTATTGTGTGATTAGCTTCTAATTAGTGAAACCATTATTAACCACGCTTTCAAATTTGTACAGCACGAGTATTATTCAAGTACGCTAGGTTACTTCAACATCGAGATATTTGCAGTTTTTCAATACCTTATATATCAGAACAATGGTTATATGATGTATTATGGAATTGCTAAACGGGTCTGACCTGTTGCCGAAAAGGCATTGTAAGGTAAGCAGAGATGTAAAGATTCCGGCGATTTGATGGAATTGTTCACAGTCTCGGAAATGTTCAGTCTCGGAGCTGTTGCAAGTTCGCAAACTGTTCCGGCGAATGGAATGAACAGTTCCGGCGAATGGAATGAACAGTTCCGGAGACGGAATCGCTTTCCACCTCATCTCGAACTGTTGTGAACGCGCGAACGGTTCCGGCGAATGAACCGTTCCGGAGGCGGAATCGCTCTCCGTCTCGAACTATTGTGAACTCGCGAACGGTTTCAGCGAATTAACTGAACCACCATATCGAAAATGTTGTAAACTGTTGAAAATACATGAACCCACAATCGAACAAAAATATGATTAATTTTTTTTTTAATATATAGATTTATCGGCACGCGACTTATATTTTAGTATATTTTGTCCTTGCTGGTATACCAGCAAAATATGCTAGAATACATTGTATCGTTTTTTCCCCTCTAACTAAACAACTCTCTTGCAGTATTATATGCCTTTGTTCCTATGGACATAATTCTGCTGTGCGTTGTTAGTTGGGCGAAGGGAAATATTATGGTCTTAAAAAGTAAATACAAAATAATTGCAGCGTAAGATAATGTGAAACACGATTGTTAATCATCAGTTTTCTGCTATAATTTAAATTGTGACAAAATTACACAGTGTGTATACGATATATTTTCTTACATATAATGAATTAGTAATTGCGGTTGCATCACAGAAATAATACATTCATTTGATCGGGAAGTGTTTGTGTTAAGTGTATATACCCCACCCCCTCCCCTCCAAAAAAACCAAACAACAATTCTAAACTACGATAACGTACAGAACACGACGAGTATGCTATTAACCGTTCCGAAAAGAACCGCTAAAAATAACAGTTATTTTTGATGAACTGGAACAAACCGGAACGGTTCCTGAAAATCGGAACTGTAACCATCTCTAGACTGAAAGGATTAAATGTAATGTTTGCAAAACCCCAAGCGCTCTCTCTCCACATATCTTGTAAGAGCCCGACATCCGATGGCAACACAAGTTGAAATATTCCCTGTTATTACCATCGTCCATCATCGTAGATTTAAAAAAAAAATATATTCGTGGTACCCCCACGGGCACGGAACTAAATCAATAACGATGTGCATGTGTGTATTTTCCCACGTGGTACTTTAAACTACTTCTTGTCGTTGAAAAACGACTTGTGCCGTACAGTCACCTGTCCACCAGACCGCATAGCCCCAAGCAGGAAAAACTGTAATCGCGTGGCAAATCCCGAATCAGGGGCTTCCGTTGATGCGGTATTTCTCTTGTGCTGTTTTGAGTATCTCGGTGTCTCTACATGGTAGTTCTGCGTAGCTTATATAATAGCGTGTATACAAAAGTATCGAAATTACTTTTTGTGTTTCTGAAGAATAACGTTAAATACGTGTTTATATGCATACAGGATGAGTCGTATAAAAAACGACAAGCTCAGAAACATCCGAAAACATGCGTTCGATCTGCTGTCGGAAATGCCTCGTAACGGCGGTAAGGGGCCGCGGTGGTGTAGTGGTTAGAATACTCGCGTCTCAGCTGGGCGAACCGAATTCGATTCCCGGCGGGGTCGCTCTCAGATTTTCGCATGTGGGAATCGTGCCGGACGATGCAGCTGGTCGGCGGGTTTTCTCGGGATCTCCCGTTTCCCCCGTCCTTGCATCTGGCACCGCTCCACACTCATTTCACTTCATGCTCATCAGCTCTCAAGACCTCGATGTTAAGAGGCGCCCAAATTTCTCCAGTCCAGTCTATCGGCGGTAAGCGGCCTCGAAGGTGGAACTAAAACGAGCTCATTGTAAATATTACAGGAGAGATTTAAAATAGAACGATGACCTTCAGGACAGGACAATGTTTAGTTGATCGAATATATGTAACCACTGAATAACCTGTCGTTGCCATCAAATCATGGTATAAAACATATTAATTCCAATCCTTATGCTTTATATAATAATACGCGATGCCAAAGCTTAATTCGTTTTCCAAAGACGGATTATTAATCAGCCTAATCAGCATCAATGATCCTCCCACATGCACATATAAAGTCAATACATTACAGTATAGATTCAACAAACGCTCTATATATTCTGTTGCAGTTTGGCTTACATTTATAAGAAATTATTTTATAAAACACAAGCCCATCTACATGGAAGAATCTGGCACCCCATCTAGTTTTAAAAATATCCGATGAGCGATAAATGATGTGATCGGGTTGGCCACAAAAGTAAATGAGAGAACAATAAAGAAAAAACATGAAGTAAACAGCACTATTGGACAACAAGGATTTTGAGAAGATGAGGGTTATCTCGTTGAAAAGTTGTTCTTGGGCACTCAGCCTCTAAAGATACCATGAGGCCGTGGAGTATCGTCAGTGCACCACCGCGACCCTCGCATCATACGACGAGTATGTGCGATACTCTTCAGACCATATCACAAGTAATAAGGGAAAAGTTCCGCTGTAAAGTTTGACAGGTATTACAGCACTCTGGTTCTACAAACTCTGATATGGTGACCATCAATTATGAAATAAGAGCCTGAATCGTTAACATCATTACCTCTCTGCTCACGCCACACCGAACATATATGACAACGTTGAGGTGTTGAGGTATTGATCTTGTTAAAGATACGAAGCTCTGGAGAATGTGCCACATGCTCTTGGACGGTGGACAGGGGAGCCGTTGACTCTATTCGTGCCCGTCTGGCAATCAAACGGTTATAACATAAGTTGGTCCATCTGCGTCGTCCTAAACAGGTCCGCCATTTATTGACATGNTACAGCACTCTGGTTCTACAAACTCTGATATGGTGACCATCAATTATGAAATAAGAGCCTGAATCGTTAACATCATCTCTCTGCTCACGCCACACCGAACATATATGACAACGTTGAGGTGTTGAGGTATTGATCCTGTTAAAGATACGAAGCTCTGGATAATGTGCCACATGCTCTTGGACGGTGGACAGGGGAGCCGTTGACTCTATTCGTGCCCATCTGGCAATCAAACGGTTATAACATAAGTTGGTCCATCTGCGTCGTCCTAAACAGGTCCGCCATTTATTGACATGNGCCGTTGACTCTATTCGTGCCCGTCTGGCAATCAAACGGTTATAACATAAGTTGGTCCATCTGCGTCGTCCTAAACAGGTCCGCCATTTATTGACATGTTCATGAAAACATTTCTCCCAGCACTCTCTTGCTGTGGAATGCAAACGGCCAAAATGAACCACCGTCCACCCTGCCGCTCGCAGCCCTATTATCCGGGATCTCTCAAACTCCATCAGATTTTTGTACGTCTGTCTCTTACACCTTCTCGATATTAGGCACTCTTATTAGTCAGGCCCGGCTAGAATCGTGCATATAACCTTGCGTGTGATGCTCTAATGACCGAATACATTCATCACACGAAGAGCGACAGCAGCGCCTTCGTTCGACGTATGTGCATGCGCCATGACACGAAACTTTAATCGTTTGCACATAATTTATAGATGTTTCTCTTAAACAACTTTGAAGGTTGCCGAATGATTTAGCAAGGAGCGCTAATTTTTATGGTAATGAGTACATATGAACTTACAGCCAAGGATTTTTCGAAGGTTGTTTGAAAAGTGCTCGATTAATGCTTACAGGTGCAAATTATAGCCCCATATGTCCATAGTTAGGACTCCGGCTTTGGATCGTCATTTATCCTACAAACATCTATATAAATTCCACAGGAGTTGTGTCCGGAGGGTGGGAGGAGGTGAAACAGTGATATTTGCAGTCCACCCCCGCCTCGATACGATCGAGTTCAGTGACGTAGTGGTAAACATTCGGACTTGAATTCGGGAGGACTTGGCTTCGAATTACGGTCCAGCCATCCTGATTTCGTTTTTTCATTGTTTCTCAAAATCACTCCAGGTTAATTCTGAGATGGTTCCTTGCTGCCATGATTTATTCATTCCCCATTCTTGCTTTTCTGAGTAACTTGACCCGTCTTTAATGACCTCGCTGTCGACGAGACTTTAAGCACTACCTATCTAACAACCTATCTTCACGATGCACATAATGCACGAGCGCCGAGTCGATAACCGATTGATTCGGGTCTACTGCAATCAGGATGTCCCGCTGCCTGTATAACTGTCGGGTGAGAAACACAGGCTCTGAATATTTAAAGGCAGAGGTGTATGGTATTGTAATTATTTATCGCGTGCGCGTCGACAAGAGGGAGACAACCAAATGATGTCTGCGATCCATCTTCCCCTCCTTCTCGCGGCTCCACTTTTCCACGGAGCCTCCTTCGTCGTTTGATTCATAACTCGGGCCGGCCGTGGGCCTCGAGCCCCCGGGGCATAATTAGTTCACCGAGCGACAATGTGCGACGCGGCGCTCGCACCTCGCGATATATTTATTAGCGAGGAGATTGCGTGGGGGAGCCTTTTGTCCGGCACCTCGCCATGATTAATACGACGGCGGTGCGTCGGAGACGGCGCGGGAGATTGGCTGTCGCCTTGTGATTAGACGAGCGGAGCGGCGACATTGTGAGACGCACAAAGCCCCGCACTTCCCCAAGGTCGTGCCAGTTATTACAATCCCAGGTCGACGTTGCCACCTTCTCTCCGCTCCTCAGCCAGACTAAACCATGATTACACGTGGTGATACGCCGTTGCTTACAAGTTAAGGAATTTGCACACCTGAGGCATGCAATGTGGTGGCCATACCATGAAAGAAAGTATAGTATTGCATATGGAGGCAAACTATAGACACAAAACAACGCGCAGTCAGCCATACCATGCGATAAAATATAGCATTCCACACACCGTCGCGCATTCAGCGTTTAAATGCGGCACCAGTGTGGCATATGTTCGTCGAACATGGCATCCAGCAGCTCCAATGAAGATGTGTTTGTATTGGCAGCATTAGCTGTAGAAGAGGAGCGACAACTGAGTGTGTGGGTTCAAAATATAAATGAGAAAAGAGCGGTGTATGGAGAATTTCGTCACCTATACCTAGACCTGTGTGCAGATGATAAGATGTTTTTCCAGTATTTCAGAATGAGCAAAGATAAGTTTTATGAGCTGCTTAACATCCTGCAGTCGAAATTAGAAAATAACAGTTCCTTATAAAAAAAGGTCTGCAGAGGACAGGCTGGCAGTGATCATGAGGCACGTAACAGACAGTAGTTAATGCGAGAGTAAGGTAATATAATGCAGTATAATAGACATATTACATACACAGTTATTGTATGAAATTAGGCAACACACCTGCAAATGTACACAACTGTCTGTATTATGTTGTACAGAGGGATGTTGTGGATAGGTCAGTGCATCAGGTGATTGACTGAAGGTTTGTAGTTGCGAGTTGTCAGAGATGTGCGAACGTGGTCCCTGTGGTTGTTTGGTACACCATTGTTAAGTTGAAGGCATGTATTGTTGTAGCTGGGTGTGTAATTACTGAACAAGTAAGGTACAAAGATTTTACAACTCAGCCACGTGTACCAATTGGGATATCTGTGATTTTACATGAATTTAAAGTTTGGGATGAAGGGTTCTGATAGTTTCCTCAATGAATTGGAAATACTTTGTCAATTAATCAACAGGTTGCTTATCATGTTTTTTATAATTTACATAATCTTGTAATATGGAAGAAACGTTGGATTTGTGTGACGTTTCTTGGTTGAAAAGCTACTACTCGAAAATATCTCAGGAGGGAGTTATGAACATGCTTTGAACGTCAATGCTGTTGTCTGTAGGACCATCTGCACCATGTAGTGGAGAGTTGGAAACATTTGTTTGCTGGGGACGCTGGCCAAAATATAGTTTAAGAAACCCAAATAGCTGGTCATACTGGCAGGTCTTTCTGTGCCAAGGCCACATGGCCACACATAGTCTCCATGGCGTTTAAGCCTCTCCTGTAGCTCTCACATATGTTCCGCCATTTCTTCTTACACTCTTCACCCGCACAGATGTTAATAATGTGAATATATCTTACACAGTGTGTCAAGTATACATGAGTACATTTCTTGAAAAGAGATAATATTATCCCAATGTCATTGTAAGTGGACAGTTCTACATGGACGTGTCAGACTGCAGAGAAAAGGTATAAAATGCAATGTATCCACACTGTTTACAAATACCTGGTGTAATAGAGTCAAGGTGAGAGATGAGATTGGGATGGAGCAGTGATATAATGAATGTATCTGAGGAATCTGTCACCCGAATTAGCTATAAATGTAATAATGTCTTACATATTCATTGCTTTGGGACATGTAAATATTACCTGTGTGACATGTGACTGATACAGGGAATAGGCATTGCTCTGTTTTCACACCCTGCTATAGTTAGCAAGGGCAGGTAGCTGACAAAGAAACTTCCGGGGAAACACTGTCGGGGCAGTCCCGACGTATAAGAACACTCGGGGAAGAACCGAAGTCGAGAGAAACAGGGTAAATCCCCATAAATAGCTTATATGTGGCTCTCGACGAAGGAATCAGGGGAACCCCCACCGAGAATTAATGCAGACACAGCTTACAGGAATCCCCGAGATGCCTGCCGAATCCCCCCTCCACCCTAGTTGGAGGACACAAGCTGCTGACGAGACACGAAATCCTACAAAAAACATGTACGAGGTACACAGGGGATTTCCCAATTTCTCTCTCGAGAGACATCCGGGCTTCGCAGAGAGTCAACCCAAGCCGCAGGAAGAAGCCAGCTGAGTACAGCACACCAACGAGAGCCCGTCCGAGGGCCTTACAATGAGCCACCCAATTCACCATGCCTCAGCTACCAAAGAAGACAACTCACCAAAAGCCGCAGTCACAGATAAGTAGAGAAATGTCTCCCTTCAACAACCTTCCCCGACACATAGTATTCAGCCCACCAGCCCTTCAGGCCTACGACTTGTAGGGGGGCTCAGTCTCGCCAGTGTGTGTAAATACCTATGTTACCTTCAGACCAATAAAGTTAAATAATGGAGAATACGAGTATTTGTTTACCCCTAATGTAACAACCACAGGTGCCCTTAGTCTGCACCAAAGTAATTTAACTNTACGAGTATTTGTTTACCCCTAATGTAACAACCACAGGTGCCCTTAGTCTGCACCAAAGTAATTTAACTAAATAACATACTAGCCACCAACCTGTATAACTCAGGTGGCCTAGTAGCGACAGGTGTTACAGGTAGGTACTTCTGCATGGGTGNCTACTAGCCACCAACCTGTATAACTCAGGTGGCCTAGTAGCGACAGGTGTTACAGGTAGGTACTTCTGCATGGGTGATACATTCTGCACTATTGCATTCAGGTACAGACTTGGTGAAAGCACTGTCAGAAGCATTGCGTATAATGCTTGTGACTTTATATGGACCAAACTACAACAAATTGTACTACCTACGCCAAAGAAGCAGGATTGGGAGCGGATTGAACAAGACTTCAGAAGTAAGTGGCAATATCCTAACTGTGTAGGTGCACTTGATGGTAAACATTTCATAGCAGATAAATGTCCTTTGAGTGTTTCACTGTACTATAATTATAAAAATAGCTTCAGTGTGGTGCTGTTATCTCTAGTAGATGTAATTACAGTTTCATTGCAATTTTTGTTGGGGCGTACGGCAGGAACAGTGACGCAGGGGTATTTGCAAAGTCTAATCTTGGAAAGAAGTTCAAGAATAACGGTTTGCCTTTTCAATGTGACAGACCACTCCTCAAACTAACACACCTGTGCCCCATGTTATTGTCGGTGAGGCAGCATTCCCCTTAAAGCATCATTTAATGAGACCATACCCCGCTGCTGACACATCATGTAACGATGAGATACAAATATACAACTACAAACATAGCAGGGCAATAAGAGTTGCCGAAAACGGTTTCGGTATATTAGCCAAGAGGTTTGCAGTTTTCAAAGGAGATTTCGTATAAATACATCCGGAATACATAGACAAGGGAGTTATGGTGACATGTTGTCTCCACAACTTTCTCTGCGATGAATATACACGTTTGCGAGAAGTAAGGGATGTGGATCTCGGGAACATACCACACACCCATCGTGGCCTTCAGGATATCGACGGCATAGGGGGTTCATTTCCGGGCACAGTATTGCAAGTGAGAGACCACTTCAAAACGTACTTCCTTGGTGCAAGTGGTTCGGTGGCATGGCAGAATGAAATGATTCGCAGACGCAGGAGAGACCAATAAATTACATGCGAGTGAACGACACTTATTTTGAAGGACAACCGTGATGTATATTTGTCGACGTGTCAACAGTGTAATTCTGTATGTTAATTTACGGTAGAGGTTCGTGTCATTCTAAGACAATGTTTCAACGTCAGTCCCAGGTCATTTACCTGTAACAAANTTAATTTACGGTAGAGGTTCGTGTCATTCTAAGACAATGTTTCAACGTCAGTCCCAGGTCATTTACCTGTAACAAATTATGCATTTGTAACAGTGGCATTGTCGGTTAATTGATGTAATAAGTGAAAAGTAATGTTAACAATATATGTTTATATACTGGTTTGGTGGGAGGTTGTTTGTTGTCCAATGGTCTATTGTGGTGGATATATTCATAATACAGAATGTTTGCAAATTCAACGCCCAAAATGCGGAAGGTTATTCCTTAAGAAAAATAAATTCAAAAATATACAGGACACCATATACCTAAACGGAATATTAAAGGAGATATGAGCCTATGAAAATTGGGGTTTGAAAACCTATTTTTGCCGAATGCCTTGTACAACGCCTACAAAGTTTACAGCAAAAAGGTCGGTCAGTTACTCATATACGTTTGAACACCCCTTTTCCACCTCATCAAAACTCCCATCGCATTTGCTCATTCCGTCATATGCAGCCATCTTGTTTTTCCGTTCGTCATTTGTTTAAACAATGCTGGAGGCCGCCTTCTTGGATTTCATATGTTTTCATTTTCAACTCATACGTGGCACTTGTGTATTCATTACCGATTTAGTCACCAAGCGAGCTGCCTAATTAGCCACCAGGTAGCAGCCATATTTGATAATGTTTTTTATAGTATATGTAGTGCTGTCGGCACCATCCTTATTGGATTATCTTTTTGTCGATTTAACTACCAATCTAGCTGTCAGTATCCACCCACTCTGTCGATTAAACCACCAGGCGAGCTGTCGACACTAACATTTTCTATAGGCATAGCAAAATCTGTAATTTTAAACCTATTAAAAATTTATTTTTCGAATTAGCAGTATACCTATATGCATGATGCAGGACTTTGACTACCTGATTAAGTAATACATTCTAAATTGTTATTAGGAATTTAAAGTTGTTCACTATTAAACATTATTATTTTTTAAATTATATAATCGTACACATAGTACAATAATAAATTATACAATACTTTTTAACTAAATTTGTTTTATTTCGGTGACTTTCAACTTTTAATTAAATTCTGGCAAGTTAGGTAAACATGATAGAAAACACAATTTTATTCACATGCATTTTCTTATTCAATTAATTTGTTAGAGTCACTCAAACCCTCGAAAAAATTTACAACATTCTTCGACATATATGTATCTCAATATATGCAACTTTGTTGTATGTTACTGTATTTTATGGATCTCGCTATTCACACTCCTTTTGTCCTTG